>CAUYQU010087628.1:0-54336 GCA_963574635.1 Cheracebus regulus | reverse complement strand
GGGTAAGTTACAAGCCTTGACCTAGGACTTGGCTTGTTATTGGTTGGAATTACTTGCCTGCTATTGGTTGTTAAAACTCGGCTGCTATTGGTTGTTAAGGCTTAGCTGCTATTGGTTGTTAGGGCTTAGCTGCTATTGGTTATTAAGACGCTATGGTTGCAGCACTTTGTTTGCATACTGGGCTCTTTAAGAGAAGACCAGGCTGTGCGAGCAAGGGAGAAGGGAACATGCCTGAGCATGTCTGAGCTTGCTCGGGGCATGTCTGAGCTTGCTCGGGGCTTGTAAAAGGGAAAAAAGGAGGGGGGGGGGGGCGGTGCATCCGAGCTCCCAGCAAGGCAACTGGCCTTACAGTTCTCATGGGGCTCTTTTCAAACTTACGTCTTGCTCTTCTTAGTGCCTCACACCAGGTCCTGTTCAAGTGAGAATTCAGTGGCTTTGATTAAGGCCTTGGGGTGCCATGATTAAAATTCTTAGTTGTAAAGTGAGGGCAAAGATCAGACCAACACCCTAGGAGAGAGGATGAAAGAGGAGTGAATGATTCTATTACACTGGTGTTTTCAGTCTGGGGCCAACCATGTTAGGGTATCTAATCACAGTTTGCATCTTGGCTACTGTGTACTCAGAGATATGAAAGTCAAGTTTATTTTTATTTCAGTGGGAGCTTGGGTTCATTCTGGAAGTATAGGTTTGGGGTAGGCATGGATGAAATGTTTGGCATATAATAGATATAAACAAAGAGTTTAAGCAAATATTCTCTTGGCTCATCTTCCAGGCACTTGCCCCACGGACACTGGCAGAGAGGCTTCAAGGTAATGAAACACCCTAGAATCCCCATGAGAAGCCTTCTCTATGTCATCAGGGCAGCATAGGTAATTTTGGAAGTGAAGGGGTAGGAATGGAAGATGACAGCCACGTGAAGCATTTTTTCTCCATCTTTATGATTTCTTACACTCTTTATTCTTTCAGAAAACTGTCACCTACCATGATGGTTAATTTTATTGTGTCAGCTTGACTGGATCAAGGGATCAACTTGACAGGATCACTGGGGTGGCCAGATGTTTGGCTAAATGTGATTTCTGGGTGTGTCTGTGTGTGTGTTTCTGGCTGAGATTAGCATTTGAATTGCTGGACTGAGTAAAGCAGATGGCCCATGTGGTGGGCATCATCCAATCTGTTGAGGGCCTGAATAGAACTATCTAAGAAGAAAGATTTTGCCTCTGCTGTCTGACCATTTGAGCTGGAACATCAGTCTTCTACTGTTCTGAGACTGAGACTTACACCATCAGCTCTCTTGGTTCTCAGCCTTTACACTCATACTCAGCTACATTACTGGCTTTCTTGGGTCTCCAGCTTGCAGATAGCAGATGGTAGGAATTTTCAGTCTCCACAATTGTGTGAGTCAATTCTTCATTCTATCTATCTATCTATCTATCTTCATCATCAACTCCTATTCATTCCTTGACTGATACATATTTAATGCTATTAACTGAGTATTTGTGTCCTCTCCCCACAATTTGTATGTTGAAACCCTAATCCCAATGTGAAAGTATTTGGAAATAGGATATTTTGGTAGATAATTGGGTTATGAGGGTGGAGCTCTTGTGATGGGATTTGTTCCCTCATAAGAAAAGGCATAATAAGCTTACTTCCTTTCTCTCCTCTCTCTCTCTCTGTATCTCTCCTCTCTTTGCCATATGAAGATACAATAAGAAGGGAGTCATCTGCAAACCAGGAGGAAGACCCCCCCACCAGACACTGGATTTGCTGGAAGCTTGAACTTTGATTTTCCAGTCTTCAGAACTGTGAGAAACAAATGTTTGTCATTGAAGTCACTCAGTCTATGATATTCTATTTTAGCTATCTGAAACTACTAAGATACCTGTATTTAAGTATTTCAACACTACTGGCAGGGTAGGGGTAGTGGTATTCCCTGCTACAGACATGAAAACAGCCATGGAAAATGATTCCAGCTACTTGCTTTGGGCAAAAAAGTTACAACTGTCAGTGCAGGGCATAGAACCAGGTCTCAAATCCTAATGTGTTGTGTTTTCTGCCAAGCAGTAATGACTTTTTGTCTTATGTGTTTCATCTCTGCTTTTTGTTTTTGCACACCCAGATCTCTCTCCTTCTCTCTCTCTCTCCTCCTCCATAACCTGTTTGTCTGTCATCTATCTGTCTATCTATCTATCATCTATCTATCTATCTATCTATCTATCTATCTATCTATCTATCTATTCATCCATGTAGGAATGGCCCACCAGGCAAGTTTGTCTTTTAAAAAAGGAATAAACGACTACTGGACAATAGCCAAGTTGCTCTTACTGGTAAAATATATTTTTAATTTCAGCTACATGAATTCCTGAATTTGTTGATAATTCACCCAGGGCATAATATGAACTATCTGTTGAGATGAAAATAATTAGTGAGAATTCAATAAAAAGAGAACGTTTTAATTTATGAAGAAAGCAAATCATTTAAGAACTTTAGACTTTGATGAACTCACACAAGTAATGTTTGTCACTGTGTATAAACAATTAGTGTACTAAATATCCTGTCCATTAAAGGCAGCTTAGCAGGGTCTTAATTTGGAAACACTTTGTTGGTTGTTTGAGTAACTCTATATCATACTTCAGTAGAGTATGCTATTAAGTGAAAATGAACTTAAGAATATAAGCTATTATTAGAAATGAGAATTAAAGCAGGCTAGAGCCTTTATTATCAGAAAGTAGAGAAAGATAGCCATAGGAGACCAGAAAATAATACCATTTAGCCTCCAGGGAAGAAGCACAGGGAGAATAATGCTCCTCTGCATTAACCTACCCCATTCAGGTCAGAGTAAGTCTAATGTGAATGGATCTGAGTACACAGATATTTAATGAATCCAGACACTTGCAGGTGGAGAATTTTGAGAAAAAGGAAAGAGACTTGGATTCTAGGTCAGAATGGAAAATTTTTCTTTTTGCTTTTCTCTCTCTGCAAATTTCCTTCCCTTTTCCCTAAAACTCCTTTCCTAAAAGGGGTGAGAAGCTGCCTCCCCTGCAAGCTTTCTTTTTGCCCTCTTCCTAACTCCAGAGGCCTGTTGGTCAGAGCCAGATTCCCCTTCTCTTCCTTGCTTTTTAAAACTTGGTCTGTTTTTCTTTAGCCTGGTCTTGCCTGACCATTTGAAAGCCAGTAATTAGAAGGCTAGGTATGAGTCTGAGTGTAAAGGAAATGTGTAAGTAAGTGCCTTTGCTGACTTTGCCTCTAAATCCCATAGCTACTGAGTTTGAGCAATACCATTACAGGGACTCCATTATGGGCTCCACACTGGTATCTGGTTCCAAAGCCCCAGTTAGTGATAAGATGATATTTGCCTAGTCTTATGCTGTAGGTGTTCTGTTGCATTAATTATCTATTGTTGCATAACAAATTACCCCAAAAACTTAGTGGCTTAAAACAATATATATCTATTATTTTACACATGTTAATTTTACATGTGTAAGATAATAATAATTTTACATATCTATTATTTTACACATGTACATTTTGCACAATAATATAAAAATCTATTATTTTACAAAAATCTATTATTTTTGTATGTCAGAATACAAGAGCAGCTTGGCTGGATGTTTTTGGCTTGGATCCCTCATGAGGTTGCAGTCATGATGTTGACTGGGACTGTGGTCATCTGAAGGTTTGACTGGGGCTGGAAGACACATGTTCAAACTAGCCCTCTTACATGGCTGTTAGCAGGCAGTCTGTCTCAGTTTGTTACTGACTATTGGCAGAGGTCTTAAATTCCACATCACACTCAACTTTTCTGCAGGGCTGTTTGAGTATCTTCATGGCACAGCAGCTGGCATTCCTTTAATGTTTCAAGAAAGAAGAGAGAATGAGCAAGGAGAAAGCGGCAACACTTTTCATGACCTGTTCTCAAAAGTCATACAGCATCACTTCCACTATACTCTCTTCATTAGTACTAAGTCATGTTAGAACTTGAGCCCACAGTCAGGGGGAGGGGAATTAGATTCCATCAGAGATTCTGTGGATATATTTCAAAACTACCACACATCTCAAAGATCGCTAATGCTTACCAATATCTGTATGTGTCCTGTTACTTTGGGCACAAAGCTAATTTTTATATCCTAAACGCTTTTCAATTATGTAGGACCCTGTGACTGACATAGTTAATGGAATATGAGCAAAAGTCATGTAATCACTTGAAGGCCTGGCTTACAGAAGCACACGTTGACCTCTGTTCTTCTTCCCTTTTCCATGGTAACTTGGAAGATATGTTGAAGATATCACCTCCAAATGCCTAGTATCACAAGATGGAAGAGGCCCTGGAGTGACAAGCAGACTCTCATTGGTGATAGCAATAGTCTGTGGTCTGAGGAAGTAATACATCTTTATCATTTTAGGATGCTCTCTTAGAGCATCTAGATTTATTTATTCTCATAGAACACATGCAACAGGGACTTGAAGTGATGTAGGGTATGTGTATGAGTGTATGGCAGCTATGTAATTTTTTATGTATTAGCATGCAAAATTAATTCAAATATGTAGATTATAATGTCAGCAGTGATAATTTGGGGATACTTTTCTACATCATTTTCATATTTGTTATAGAGTATTTTCCAAATTTTCTAATGTTTGTCATAGCATATATTTATTTTAATTTTTAAGCAAGTAAAATGTATAGTTTATGAGGAAAATGAATCCTTGCCTTTATTCTTATTTTTACTGTCTTTGTTACTTTTTGCTTTCTTTTCTCTTACTTTGATGGCTTATTTTCTTCAGCTTTGTGTCGTCCAGTCACCAAGGTCCAACAGGGTACCTGCCTAATAAAGCTGATTACACGCCCTTCTTGTTGCCCACTCCCTCAGCTGAGATTCTTCTAGACTGTAGGGACTGGAAATTGTAGGTGTCATACTAGGGAGAACTAAGTCAGGAGACCTGGTAGGACACGTGTAGCAGAGACAGGGTAGGAAGAAGAAGCCAGGTCCTGATGTGCTGGGTGGAAAGTGTGGCTGGATGATGAGAAATCACCTTTTATGGCCCTAATTCAGTCTTGGTTTTGCTCTTGCATTTTGTAATTCTTTACCTTTTTTTCAGTTCCAGAAGTTCCTATTAAATCTCTTCCTTTATCTTGACCTCTTCTGTTTATATGGTTCTCCGGTCCTGTTTTTTTAAGGTCATATCCTCCATGTCATTTTGAAGGCACCAAGCCAATATATGCTACTTTTTTTCTTCCTTCCTTTTCCTCTTCCTTTCTTCTACCTTCCCCCTTTTCATTCTCCCTCCCTCCTTTCCTGCCTTCCTTCCTCCTTCCGTCTTGTTTCATTTTCCTCCCTCCCGCCTCCTCTTCCTTCCTTCTTTCCCTTTTCTTCCTCCCTTCCTTCCTTTCTCTTTTGTTGTTGAAACCTGTTTTTAGAAATATGATCTTCTAAGTTTTCAGAAAGCATTACCTTTTCTATAAGTATCAAGATATTTTATGAATCACCTCATGTTTTTCATCTGTTTGCTTGTTTCTCCATATTTTAATAAAAAATATCTTTCTAGACCAACAGATGATATATTGGCTTAGAGGGTATCAAAGAGATTCAAAGAGAAATAAGAAAAGTACCCATCTCCTGAGCCTACCATCTCAACAGGTATCCCAACATTCTAAAAACTCATCACACCAAATACCAACCTCATGACAGAGGAATGCACAGAATATTCTGGGGTGTAGACAAGGGAGAAAGGGATGCTGCCTAGAGATATGAAGCACTGAGAAGAATAAATTTGGCTAGGATCTTGAAGAATGGTTCATAAATTCACTCAGTAGAGTAGAAGAAAAACCAGTGTGTGTAAGGTTGAGGGGTAAAGAAAGCCTGAGAGTGAGTGGTAGAATAGGGAGAAGGTGGATGATACCTGAGGACAGAGCGGAGGCAGCATGCAGTCATGGAGGGACTGGCCATGCTGACGATTTTAGATGGTACTTCGAGGGCAAGAAAGGAGCTGCTGTTAGGTTTAAGTAAGGGGAGAATGTGAAGAGTTCTGCGTTTTGAACACTTCCTGTTGGCAAGATGGCTGCTTAGAGGACATAACCAAAGAGTGGCACTGGTCCTGGGGTAATTTCACCTGCTCCCCAAAGGACCCCTGGAGACTGGTGTGTCCATGGGCAAGATGCTACTACTTACTGTGAAAATATGCGTTCTCAGTCCTTCATTCAAAAGACACCAATGAACCATTTTCCTTCTTCCTATTTAAAAATAAATGTTTCCATTATGTGAAGTATTTAATACATCCTTGGATTGTTCTTTGCAGTTAAAAATGTGTTTTATATCATTGTACCTTGTTTATAAGGCTGCCTTTGCTTTTAAATCATCTGAAAATCTACTCAGTGGCTGAAGTAGTGACAAAGGTTTTGCTTCACTCCAAAACCCTTCCATATTAATTTCTCCTTCTGTGTCTCCTATGTTCTGTTCTCTGAACTTTGGAGACATTAACATGCAGCTCAGTTTGTGTCTGTTGCCTTCTTTCTGTCTGCTGGGACGTGGGGAGGCGTGCCAACTTGCCAGTCTTCTTTCCAGGGCCTTGTACTCTGGGCCTGTCATGACATCTGCCAAGCTGTGTTTGTTCACAGGGCCTTTTAGCAGCTCCAGTTGCTTGTGAAAATAAGATAATATGTGTAAGACAAACGACTGCTGCCAAGTGTTGGGATTTGGGCTGTGTCAGGTGGCAGCGGGTGCTGTGCATTGAGCAGTAGCCATTGGGAAGTCATTTACAATGATGTTACAGCAATTTTGTGAGGTGGAGTAAATCCTCTCTCCATCAGCCTCTCTTTGCATAGGAGCAGAAAGATCAAGAAAATACAGTTCTCTGCCTATGTTCCTTAGCCCCTTGAGGAGCCTTTCTGTGGTTGATGTTCGTGACTCTCCTGTTGATAATCGTCATTCTATGGGATGCTCAAAGGCAGCTGGAAGAGAAGCTTTTCTCCTGGAAATATAGAAGCCAATGGAATGAGGAACAACAAATAGGGCAAAAGGTGGCCCAGAAATATATTTCTGTAAGGAAGCTTATGGAGAATTTTGTTGCATTAAGATTTCTTTTAATTGTCTAGCGTATCTGCTTGGATGTTTATGGCCTTAGTCAATTCAGGCTGTCCTAACAGGCAGCCATGAAGACTAAGAGTTGGAATTTGAGCTTGAGCTTTAACATCACGACTAACTGAACCTGTGGGTGGTCTGCTGCAGCAAACCCAAGGGCAGAGTCTCTGCCACTTCTTCACAAGGCTTTGCCTAGGAGAGGATATGCTTTAGTCCTTGGCAGAGCCAAAAGGAAGTATGGCTGAGGACAGAGGTGTGTCTTGGAAGACCATGGGTAAAAAGGCCAGACTAGAGGTTACAGATTTTGAAAACTGAGGCCACCCTGGATGAAACCCATCACACTTACAGTTTAATGTAGCCCTCTTCATGTCTCTTACTTCCTGTTCTGGGTCTCTAACCTTTTTCATGAACTCCAAGCGGCCCCTGGGAACCCAATGGCTCACTTATACTCATCTCTTTCTTTCCTTTCCTTATGGACTGAAGAAGTGATTTTGCATTTTGTTACAAAATAACGTTTTCAAGAAAATTGTTGAAACACATTAAATACCTGAGAGAATCATTCTCAACTCTTGTTTAGATATCCTATTTCTGCTTTTGTTTTGAAAGCAAATGAGGTTTGTTTTTCTTCTACAGTAATACCTATATGTTGGGTTGAGGGCAAGGTTTTTCAAATGTATTTTGTGAAATTCCATAATACAAAATGCTTTTGAAAAAAGGATATTGTGGAAAAATAGTTAAGGAAATCAAGAATGCTATTTCTTTTTCATAGAAATTCAAATTGCTTAAGAGCAAGAACTTAAGGAATATTGCAGAAATGAAATACACAAAAAGCAAAACCTGTTTAATTTTGTTCAACTGAGAATTTCCTAAAGTTATGTGATCAAATAAGCTACTTCTCATTTAAGCACAGAACCTTCTTGGGAAAATGTGTCTCTAGATTCATTTTGGACTCACTGAGAATTGTAGATGACACACACACACACACACACACACCCCCAAATCACAAGATTCTAGGGGAGCACCTGTGCTCATATCATTTATTTCCTCTATGGAAGTCCTTAAACAATTCCAGAGAAATGAAAATCTATCCTCCTTTTAAACATTGTCTGAAACTTCCCTCAGCAACCTCATTCCATTGTGTCATCCTAGCCTTCTTCCACATCTTGCCTCTAAGGCCTCAGGAATATAGTGTTTGAAAGCATTTTTTTACAGTTTGTCTTCAACTTAGAAAATGATTATCTGGTCTCAATCAAGTTACTGGGTAAGAGACTTTTGTGTAATTGAAATTGAGAACCATGATTTGAGTGGCTACTTGGGTTTGCATTCTGGCCTTTCTTTAGTAATTATGTTTCTTTTTTTTCCTGTATTTCCTAATGCCTGTCCATGTTTCTTTGTCTACAAATTGGGGGCAGTTAGTGATATCAGCCTTGTCTATCTCCACAGCTAGTGACAAATATTAATACGATAAAATACAGGAGGCACTATTTACTTGGAAGAAAACTATAAAAGTGCAAGGTGGTGTTATTACCTTAAGCAATTTATAGGGCACACCAAAATCCAGGAGGCTTCACAGTGAAATGCAAACCTTGAGTCTGGTTTCTGAAGCTCTGGGAGGACAGTGTGTTCTGGAAAATGTGGGGCCCTGGAGGATGAGGTTCAAGGTCCATAGTGGGCACTGGTCAGCTGCCCAGTTGTTGGGTCTCTAGGTAGAAACAAAGGAACTGGTTTTGCTACACCTTAAGGATACAGGGGCAATCTAAAATGACTTTGGAGTTTAGCATCCTAAGGGAACTGTAAAAGAAGATAGGCATTTTCTTGCTTTACAGAAGAACTATCAGATGGTAAATTGGGGAAAATATAGCCCTGCCCCACCAGTGATAGCTGAGGTGGCCTTAGCAAGCCTTATCCAAGGTGCCAGAACACAGTCAAAGAGAAGCTCAATGCTGCATGTTTGCTGCCAGCGCAGTCTTATATCCATGACATCCCAAGAGATTCCATAAAATTAACAGACTCAGGGAGGCTTGGCAGGGAGGTGTAAGTCCTACAGCAGTAAGTGGGAAGGGATAAAAGAGCCAGTGCAACAATAATTATTTCTGTTCATTGGACCTTGCTTTGCACTTTATCCTTTACTCTGTGCATGGCATAACATAGATTATAAATTTGAAATGGACACTCTCTATCTCTATCTACAGATAGATATACCATCTATATCCATCTACATACCTATCAGTGTATATATGTGTATATGTATATTTGTATATATCATGCTCCTATAAGAATAACCTCAAAAGAGATTGGAATAATCATAAAATAACCATGAGTTATGATTTGTGGCAATTACTCATTACTTTTCTCAATGCTTTGTACTAATCTACCAAATCAGTACTTATTTTCATAGTAATATTGACATCTGCAAAAATAAGTTAAGATCCCCCATCTTTGCACAATGTTCGAGAGCATTTGCTCTGGAGTTAGTCAGCCTAGGTTCAAATCCTGGTTCTTTTACTGACTAGCTGTGTGAGTTTGGGCAAGTTACTTAATCTCTCGAATCCTTAGTTTCATTAGCTATGAAATGCATAAATAACAATGCAAAGACAAAAATAGAGCAGTGTTCTAAGGAAATGCAGAGATGGGGTAATTGACTATGGAGGGGCATCTGGAAAGTGTTCATGGACTGCTCTGTTCTCAGGAGGTAGTAAAGGGCAGGAGAAACAAGACTGGGGAGAAAGGCTGGGGCCAGATCAGAGTGGTCTTAGGTTGCCATCTTAAAGGGTTTGCATAAACTTCAAACAATCGTAATATGTACACACTCCTCAGATAAGGAGTTGAGGCTCCTCAATTCGAAGAACTTGTTTCTGTTTTCTGACTGTATATGTACTTAGGAGGAAAGGGTTTGTTATTCACAATGTAATGGAGTAATGCACTGTTCACCTAGAAAGATGCAATTCAAGTCATCCAACACAACTGTGTTTTAGAAAATAGCTGTCCCAGGTCTCTAAATCTTTCCATAGCAAAAGGGCCAGGGAGCCAGTCTATGTTCATTCATCCACCCTTGCTCCCCCACACCTACCAATTCATCTACCCACCTATGCAACAAATATTTACTATTGGCTCTTTGTAAGGCTTTGCCTGGGGTACTAGAGACATAGATGTAAATGAAATCTGATACCTGCCCCCAAGGAGTCACAGCATAGTTGGGAGATGCACATGCAAGTCATATTATGATCCAGTGAGCCAAGTACTTTAGGAGAAGTCAGGAAAGAGTTATGGGATCCCCAGGGAGCATGGGGAGACATCACTGCAGGGGGCATTCAGCCAGGTCCTGTAGGGTGAATAGAAGATACATGTGACTGGCATCTTGAATGTGAATTACATGTAAAATAACACATCTTATTTAGTTGTATTGACGTTTTGCTTTTATGGTAAAGGAGATACAGCAGCTAACATTTGCTTAGGGCCCATGTGTGCCAGGTCTAGGTGCTTTTAAAAAACTTTTCTCATTTTACTTTTAGTCCACTGAGAGGTAAATATTATTCTTATCCTCTTTTTACTGATGAGGAAACTGAGGCTCAGAGACGGTGAATACATTTATTTACGATCTCACAGGTAAAAACAAATGAGTTAAGAAAGAAATATGGGTGGTTCAAGGTCTCCTATCTGTGTTTAATCAGTATATTAATAAAAATATAATAATATATTATTTCTACTAAAATATAATGTGATGTAGTGATGATCTGTTGAGCATTTTCCATAGCAATGCTACCAGCCTTGGTTTCAGGCATATATATATATATATATATGCACATATATACATAAATTTATATAATTCTCAAGCTCACCTTGAGACGTAGGTGCAATTATGATCGTTGTCATATATTACAGATGAAGAAACTGAGGAACAAAGAGTTGGAATAACTTGTGCAGTGTCATTAGTGAGACAGGCAGAGCCAGGACTTGAACCCAGGCAGTCTAGCTCTGTAACACACGATACAACCTGGACGGGGTCACGGGAGCCCAAAGCAGATTTTATTGTGTCTGCCCCTCCCACTCTACTCAATGCTCATTTTACTAACACAGGGAAAGTTGTAATTCAAATGAAATTAATTCAGAATAGATACCAGGGGATGTTTAGAGGACAAAAGAAACAGGAGTATAATCTGGGGGTTGCGCTAGACAAAGTGTGTGTGCATTATTGTAACTGTGATTATAGTGACTTCCTGTAGCAACAGGGCTGATGAGATTTATAGACATAAAAGTGTCTCAGGGCCAGCCATGGTGGTTCACACCTGTAATCCCAGCAATCTGAGAGGCCAAGGCAGGCAGATTACTTGAGGCCAGACATTTGGAACTAGCCTTGGCAACACAGTGAGATACCCAACTCTACAAAAAAATTAAAAATTAGCTGGGTGTGATGGTGTACAGCTGTAGTTGTAGCTGCTGGAGAGGCTGAGGTGGGAGGATCAGTTAAACTTAGGAGTTCGAGGGTGCAGTGAGGTATGATCTCACCATTGTGTGCTAATCTGGGTGGCACAGTGAGATCCCAACTATAAAAAAGAAGAAGAAAAAAAACCTGTGTCTTGGACTGTTTTTTGTACTACCACTTTCTTTTTTCTCCACTGGGTTCCTGCCTCAGTGTAAGTTCAGAGTTGCAGCAAGGGACAGGTATCCTAGCTCACCTTATACTAGGAATTATTCTGTACCAAAGAATGTCAATCCACATGCAGTAGATGTTGGGTGGGTCAAAGAGTCTGCATTTCTCAAAGTTTCTAGGCGATGCTGATGCTGCTGGCCCAAGGATCACACCTGGAGAAGCATGGACACCTTGTTGTAAACAGACCTGCTGCTGATCAGAAGCTAGCAGCCATGAGTTATGGCTCATGTAAGGAAGGACATAGAAGCTGATGTAAAGAAGGGGCTAGAAGAACAGACCAGCCAGAGTGAGTGAAAGCCAAGGGGTTCTGCCCATTTCCCTGACCCATGAGTTTCCAGAGCTACTGGGTAGCATGAGATAGTAACTGATATTCTTAACGAGGTGACCTTCTTTTGCACATATAGTCATTGTCTTCTGGATTATACATTGAATAAATTAGGAAAGTATGTAATACGTGGTAAAAATATTTCCATCAAGCATTGTTAAATTAAAAACAGTGTGGGAGTTGCAGGTAGTGAACATCTGTTATGGAGAAAAAAATACCTCTGCAGATCTCCCAACGGAATAGGTAAATAAAGCATCATCTAAATTTGTACAGCCGTTTTCTAAGCTCTTGTAGTGCCATGAGTTCTGCTGTGGTGAGATAAAATTTCAAGGAAACAGCAGATGTTTCCTAACATGTTGTTGCCTTGGCCTTCCTCTCATTGAGTTGCCCATTGCTGTGGGAGATGGGGGGCTCAGAATTAGTCAGTCCAGTGTCTGAATAGAGTCCACTGTTATGAACACCTCTTGTAATAGAGCCAGAGCCAAGATTTTTGACAGAAAGCGTTTTTTGAGTTTTTAAAGAAGGAGGAAGAATTCGAGATGATGGGAGAGATTGATTTGCCTATAGTGGTATATGAAATTAAATTTGATTTACTGGTAGAAGGATACTTGAGGACTCAAAACCTTATACCTCAGGGGATACTTGAGAAGGGAAGGGGTCTTCTTTATCACTCGGCTGGGCCCTCGATCTGGGGAAGGGAACTCCAGATGAGCTGGGGACACGGCAGAGCATCTTTTTTCTAGGTGTAGCCTGAAGAGGCAGCAGATCCATGGGCCAATGTGGGTGAGGTACAGTGGAGATGGGACTCTGTGAGGGGCATTGCTAGAGTGGCTACATCTAGGGACTTAATTTTCTCCTAAAAATATCGTCAATCCTTCTTTTAAAAATGTATTATTTGTTTTGCCTATTTCTGAACTTTGCGTGTCTTCTTTAGTGACCTGCTTTTTTCCATTGCCTAATATGAGCTTTTGAGATTCCTCCATGCTAATCTGTCCTTGTAGCTCACTATTTCCCCTGCTGTACTTCTACTCCACTGAATGAGCACACCACCATTTATCCATTCCGTTGTGATTGATTCGGGGTGGTTTTTAGTGTATTTTGCTGTTACAGACAAGGCTTCCATAAATGTTCTTGCACATTTCAGGAAGTTTCTTTTTAAGGCCATACTTCCTGACTCGTCATGAGAGACACAGAAAATGACAGCATTTGTTCAACACATCGGGTAAACTGGAGGGTGTTTGGAGGCATCTCCATGGGTCTTGGCAAAAAAAAATATATATATATATTTTTTTATATTAGATAATTATATTAATAAGATGAATTTGTATAAAATTTCCACATGGAATCTTTCAACATTTTTAAAAGAGAAACTTAAGCTTTCTTCCTTGAACATAATTTTTTTTAAAGTCAGGCTTTATGCATGAAATGGTTATATGCAATTTCTGGTCAAGATTTAAAATGATGATCTCTTTAATTCTTGATAGTCACCACTGATGAAAACCATTGCTCTCAAGGTAGGCAATAAAAATTTTAATATCCTTTAATAACAATTCAAAAATAATAAGAATCAAATAGCTCTTTCTTTTTTTCCACTGACAAGCATTACTTTGAAAATACCTTGCTAACACAACTCATTTTAAATTTTAATGATATCAAAAATTTTTATATCGTCTGTTACAAAATAATGAGGATGCTCTGATTTGCTGAGTAGGCTTGCATGGCTAGAGTAGTCACCCTGCTGCTAAATAGATGTTGTAAAAGAGATCTTCTGCTACAAACTGCTGGAAAATTCAGTTTAGACCTCTGACTAACTCTACGTCTTCTAGTAGTCCTACCTGACCTTCCAGCCCCCAGCCCTAGAACACAAAAATGTGACTTCTCAGTTTGTACACTTTGAATAGAGCTACCCCACTAGTATTTTGGAAGGAAAACCTGGCTGTGTCTTGGACTAAAGGGCTGCTGGAGGTCTTCCTCGTTAATGTGGCACAAGAGGTAAATATCTAGATATTTGTGCTACATGAACAAGGAAGAAGTCCTCCAGCAGCCCTTTGGTCCTTTTTCTTACATGTAGGGTATTGTGGATGGGAAGCATCAACAGGATTTTGTTCAATGGGCTCCCAGCCTACTGGGTGCCTTGCTAATTCTGGGTGTCCTCCACTTCAGCCAGTACTGAGGAGCAGTCAAAAGCCACAGCCCAAAGGGTGCTGCTGGCTAGAAAGCTTGGCTCAGCTTTGAATCATCTGGATGTTTTAAACAATTCTGATGTATGGGTTTTATGCTCATTATTAATTGTCTGGGTACAGCCTGAGGATCAGGATTTCTTTTCTTTTTTTTTTTTGAGATGGAGTTTCGCTCTTATTACTCAGGCTGGAGGGCAATGGTGCGATTTTGGCTCACTGCAACCTCCACCTCCTGGGTTCAAGCAATTCTCTTGCTTCAGCCTCCCGAGTAGCTGGGACTACAGGCACACGCCACCATGCCCAGCTAATTTTTGTATTTTTAGTAAAGATGGAGTTTCATTATGTTGGCCAGGATGGTCTCGATCTCTTGACCTCATGAGAGGATCAGGATTTCTAAAAAACATACCAGGTAATTGTGATATATAGTAAAGTTTGAGATCCACTCTTAGAAATGGACTTTTTGGATTTTAAGTTAGAGCATTTTTAATTCTACTCAGCAATACCTAATTGTTTTACAAAGTGGTTGCACCTCTGTACCTGTAGCCCATGAGTTCCTGATCATTGCTTTCTATCCTGCTGTGCTTGGTATTTCATCAAGTTGGCGGTTTTGAGATGGTATTTTGTTGTGATTTTAACTTGCATTACCTTGTCTAGTAATGACATTCAGCATATTTTCATATATTTGATGGCCTTTCCTGTCTCCTGTCCTGTGAAATACCTATTCAGGTGTTTTGCTCATTTTTTTTAAGGTTGTTTGCTTTTTTCTTATCAATTTATAGACATTCTTTTATTCTGGATATTAATCTTTTGTCATTTAAATATTTTACAAATATATTCTCCTAGATTGTGCCTATCTTTTCAACTTTTTATGATGTCTTGGGAGCAGGTCTTAATTTTAATGTATGTGTCCTGGGTGCAGGTCTTAATTTTAATGTACATGAATATATTATAGTTTTTAAACATAGTTTGCCCCCAACACCCCCACTTCTTTTTTTCTTTGGAAACAGGGTCTCACTCTTACCCAGGCCGAAGTGCAGTGTTAACAATTATGGATCACTGCAGGCTTGACCTCCCAGGCTCAGGGGATCTTCCTATTTCAGCCTCACAGGTAGCAAGGACTACCGGCACATGTCACCACAACAGGCTAATTTTTTGTAGAGACAGGGTTTCACCATGTTGCCCAGACTGGTCTGAAACTCCTGGGCTTAAGCAATCTGCCAGCCTTGGCCTCCCAAAGTGTTGGGATTGCAGGTGTGAGCCACTGTGCTCGATCTTAATTTGTCTTTTTAAAGGCACTCTTTCCTATCCTGAAGCCATAATGGTATTCTTTTGTTTTCTTCCAAAAGATTTGAAGTTTTGTTCTCTGCATTTAAGTCTTTATTTCTGTCTACAATAGATTTTTGTGTATGCCTTGAGATAGGAATCTATATATTTTTTCTTTTTTCATAAGGACCACCAACCTATTCTAGCACCATTATTAATTTATTCATCCTTCCCCCCCTAACCTGCAACAGCTAGTCTCTCATTCAGGTGATAGGCTATTGCATGCCATTCTCACAGAACACATGATTCAAATTTATGCCTCAGAAAAATGATAAATACTATGAGCTATTAAAGTATATAGCACTCTTATAGTCCTCATAACTCATGTGAGGAAGTAAAAGATGTTTTTTAAAGGGCATTATTTATAAATCATTTAAAGGGCAGCATTTATGAATGATGATCATGCCCATGTTACCGATGAGGAAACAGTCTCAGAGAGGTTAAGTCATTGGTCCAAGGTCAAACAGTCAGTGTTCAAATGCATTCTGGTTCCAGAGTCTGCATGTTAACCACTGTGCTGTGCTGCCTCTCTAAATGAGTGCACATTCTAAACTTTATGGTTCCTTACTATTAATTATTAATCATTAATACCTCTACCATATTGATTAACTACATGGAAGTTTAAATATGCAAATTAAGCATAAGATAGCGAAATTGTTTATAATGATGCCCTTAAAAAAAAACAAAACGCTCTATTTTTAAGTATTCAAAAAAAATCAGGAAATCCACAGAAAGACCTTCAATTCTGCAGAGTCTCCTAACGACTGTAAACAGTCACTTAAGCAAGCAGGTCACAGAGTCTACAAATGCACTTCCGTCAGCCAAGTTCACCTTGACCATTAGTGCTGCAGCTCCTGGTTATTTTCAAACACTGTCATTTATTTGTTTTAAATAAAGAAAAAAACTTAGAAGAGACTTGGTTCTTGGTAAGCACTGATTGGGTTCAAGAGGCTGGGAGTGGGGGAGGCCAGATCCCAGAGATCTGGGCAGCACTTTGCTTTGTAGATGCCCATTTGGCTTAAGATGCTAAGGTCTCTGTTGCCAGAGTGTCGGGCGGAGGCCCGTTAAAGTCAGAGCAAGAGGATCATCTGCTTGTTTCTTTTTCTAAAAGCAGCTGGAGTAAACCAATCTGAGACAAGAAGCTTTTGTTTGTGATAATTGGTTTCTCCTGCAAACAAGTGAGCATGCAACATTAGCTGTTTGCAATTCTAACGACCTTTTGGTTGAGTGCAGACAAATGGCTCTAAAATAACGATGTATTCTGACCTCTTCAACAATTCTCTCCCGGGCAATATTTCCATAAGAAAATGGGAAGAATGGTGCTCATGCCTAGGAGACCTTTTTATTTCTCCAAGTTATTTGCCCCCACTGTACCTTGCAAAGGCAAGGCCCTGTTTTACTGACTTCAACTTCCTGTCTTCGACTTTCAGATCAGATCTAAGGGAGACCTGCTTCACAGATGTTAAAATTTCAGCTCATTTTTCACTATCTTTTATTGACACCAGTTGCTGTCAGTGTTGTTGGAGGCAGGCAAGAGTTAACTATTTAATACCTTTCTCTCTACTCTCACAGTTAGGAGAAAAAGAA
Source organism: Cheracebus regulus (assembly GCA_963574635.1). Classification (NCBI taxonomy): domain Eukaryota; kingdom Metazoa; phylum Chordata; class Mammalia; order Primates; family Pitheciidae; genus Cheracebus; species Cheracebus regulus. Next base: position 37,197 of record CAUYQU010087628.1, on the reverse strand, counting down.
TAAACAAAACAACAATCAAACATAAACAAGGCCATTCAGATGTTGAGCATGGAACTGAAAGGTAAAACTCCAGACCCTTCTGTGGAGCACCCTTCTTGAAGATGAGTTGAGAATAACAAGCCTTTGCTCCAGGAGTGGAACATGTTTTTACACTGACATTCCAGACTAGGACAAGATGTGTTCTCTATTTTGTTTATTTTTTCATGAGACTGAAGAGGAATGTCTTCCTTTATAGAGAGAGGAAAGGATTTTGGAAAAAAGAAATGGGGCTTATCTGTGGAAACAGCAGTAGAGATGGCTTGGGTCAGGGAGGAGAGCATTCCTGTTGCTCACAAATCAGGGGGAAATGTGTGACCATAGGCCCCATATGGATTTGCTTAGATAGATGAATCTAATGAAATTTCGTTCCTTTTTGAGTAGGGCAATTAAGAGGCTTCACTAAGTGTGATATAATTTTTGTATTTTTTAGATTATTTTACTTTTGAAACTCACCAATCTCTTGTGAGTCAAGTCACATGTTTTAGTTCAGAAAATGCTATATCTATGTAGTGCCCTTCTTTCCAGAAGGCCAAGGATGGGCCTGTCCAAGACCTGCTGCATAGTTAAGGTCAGGGTCAGTGCAACGCAACCAATGTAGCCTTTGCTTCCCTGCTGGGGTTGGGGCGAACATACACTGTAAAGCTGGGTGTAGCTGAGGTGTGTGAGGCCTTTGAGGATGAGACCGCTGGCAAAACTGGTAAGAACAGCCTTACTTGCTCTACTGAGCATATGAGGCCTCAGGACTATTTGGGAGACTCAGGAAAACCATGGATTTAGCGGAGAGGAGACGAGAAGACTTGTGACTGAGATCCTCATCACATGACCCATGCTTCTCTCTGTGAAGGAATTGCCAAGCAGTTCTCAATGGTGTGTTGCCTTTGGCATTCTATCAATTTAGCAAAAATGTACAAAGTCATTTACTATGGAAGAGTAGGAACCCAGAGAAGTTAAACAAATCATTCCAGGAAATATAACTGGTTGGTGGTGAAGCCAAGTCTCAGGACTGGTTCACGTCAACCACAACACCACATTGCTGAGTATTTACTGCCTGCCTCATGTTGCCTTTAGGTCATTTTGCTATAGGAGCTTAGCTTTTATATGAAGAGACGTCAGGCCTATTTTGGTGGGCAGGGGAAGGGGGGGATAAAAGAACGTGCAGTAAAAGTAATATTTCTTGTCAGCCTTCAGAACTAGCTAGAGAGGACCAGATAATAAATAACATAAAGACTAAGGATCAGAGAAATATCCAAAACTCATTTCTGTCCTCTTCTACACAAGGCTGGCCTCTGTAACTACACATGTAGCTGCCATCTGCATTGCCTTGCTTCCTCTGGGTAGTTTTGCTCTGTGATTCTTCCGACTGAAGGAAAAGTGCTAGTTACACAGCGCAGTGGCATTGAATGCAATTTGGAATGATGCAAATTTGAAATAGTAAGACCTAAAAATATTAACTAATATTAAAAAGCATAACAATGGCTATGCATATTTGAAAAAAAAAACCCAATAATTCTCCAAATTAAAAAAGTGTAAATAATTTACACAATTTCAAAGCAGGGCCTCCATCGGAATTGTCTGCTGTGTTCACACACTTGCCGTATGACAGTGCTGCTTCAACTAGTTAATGGAAACATGCGGCTTCCATTGTTGGTGGCTGTGGATCACTCTCATGCTTACACGCACCAAAGTTCTGCAAGTGATTTTGGTTATTTTAATTTCATTGTTACTTAAAAATTAAAACTTTTTGAATTACGTACTATTATCTAAGATGTCATTAAGCCACATTGCTTGGGCTTATGCTGAAAAATCAGTCACTTTGTGGTGGAAGATTATGTAAAATTGAGTCTCCAAAGGGAAATTTTAGAGAAAACATTGAGAAAAAAAAAGAAATATTAAAAAGCAAACATGCTACATGTTTGTGGGTTAAATACATTTTAAGGCCAGGTGTGGTCGCTTATGCCTGTAATCTCAGCACTTTGGGAGGCTGAGGCTGGCTGATCACTTGAGGTCAGGAGTTCCAGACCAGCCTGGGGAACATGGTGAAACCCCATCTCTACTAAAAATACAAAATTTGCTGGGTGTGGTGGTGGGTGCCTATAGTCCTAGCTACTCGGGAGGTTGAGGCAGGAGAATCGCTTGAACGTGGGAGGCAGAGGTTGCAGCGAGCCGAAATCATACCACTGCACTCCAACCTGGGCAACAGAGCAAGACTCTGTCTCAAAAATAAATAAATAAATAAATAATTTAATTGATTAAATATATTTTGAGATCACAGTCCCTCCACAATTGTTTTACCTTTAGAAAAATTAATTTTGCATTATGAAAATTTAAAATTATATGGGGGTCTTGAGGAATGCATCCTTGACCCAAATAAGAATGTGCTATACCCAAGTGTTAGGGGTGAATTGTGTCTCCCCAGATGATATTGGAGTCCTCCCCTCTGGGACCTGTGAATGGAATCTTATTGGAAATAAGGTCTTTGCTTGATGATTAAATTAGAATGAGGTCATTACAGTGGCCCTCATCCAACATGACTGATTTCCTTACATAGAAGAAAAATTTGGACACAGACAGACATGCACAGAGGGAGGCCATGTGAAGACAGGGAACACATCATCTACAAGTCAAGGAATGCCTGAGGCTACCAGAAACTCCTGGAGGGGCATGGAACAGATTGCGCCTCACAGCCCTCAGAAAGAATCCACTCTGCTGAGACCTTGATTGCAGACTTCTAGCTTCCAGGACCTGGGAGACGATACATCCCTGCTGGCTGAACCACCCAGTTTGTGATACTTTGTTATGGCAGCCCTAGCCAACAAATATACTAAGTGGCTGACCTGAGTTAAAATAACTCATTTTTAAAGGGTTCAAAGTTAGCAGTCTCAATGTTTTGGCCAGTAGTAGACCCCAAGGAATGGCCCTTAGGGAGAGGGAATGCTTACACCAGTTGCTACCAGTATCCAGGAGAAAATCTTGCTTTCTCATTAGCCATTTGTTTACATGTATGATTAGTTCATCAGAGACATTTCTAAGAGATTGGCTGACTTCAAGGTGATGAGTGATGACTTTGACTGGAGTGATGAAATTGCAGGGAAACTGGAAGCATTGCCCAGCTGATCAAGCACGCTTCCCAGGATCTGGTTCCCACTACAATAGCATGAAGGGAAATTGATGGATGATGGACCAATAAGGAGGGTTGAAGTTTGTCTAAGGATGTCAGACACAGGATTAGCAACCTGCTACTTATTTGTTTATTTATCTATTTATTTTGGGCTAGGTCCGTGCAGCCCAAAATAAATAAATAAATGTGGGCTAGGTCCTTGCAGGTAACAGAAGGGCAGGGCTGCATGGAGAGGTCAGGAGAGGAGTGGAGGGGGCTAAAGGGAGGAGCCAGGCGCTGAGATGAGAGGACAGAGCTGAGGGTTGAAGGGGGAACAGTGGAAGGCACCATGATTCGTTTAAGGTACTGTGTGGAGCTAAGACCCTATGTAGGGCAAGGCTTGGCTTTCAGTGGACAAACATCAAGGCTGGGGAGAACAGAAATGGAAAGCCTTCCTGTGTGCTTGGCCAAAGAAATCTGGCCGCACCATCCCAGTTACAGGGGAGGGATCATGGCAGCATGCACTGTCTAGGTGGGGTCATTCTGTAGTCATGTGTCCAATTATTCACAAAGCAGGATGGTTTCTTGGGGTGATGCATATTTTATACATAGACTGGTGGTTTTGGAGACAAAATCAAGTGCCAGTTAGGCTGCTGTGCTTCCCGAAGCAGAATTGTCTCACAGTGACTCTGTGCACAGAATAGGAATAGAGTTAAGCAAAGTGGTTGACAGACAAACGCACCTTTCAGTCCTTGAATGTCTAAGCGCCTTTCTCTGATCCAGCAGGAGCCAAGTTTCTGCCTGCATTTTTTCTATCATCTTGATCCCTCCCTTCATCATTAGATGAACAAACATGGAGGCAAGCGGGAATGGTGGAGGGCAGGTAGGAGATGCAGGAAAATGAACCATTACATATCTTTGGGGAGGGTGGTTATATCAGCAATCCCAGTGGCAGCAACAGAAATCCCAGTGGCTGATATTCACTGAGGACCTGCTGTGTGCGGGCCCTAGGCTTGCTATGTTGATTCTCACTCTAATTATGCAAGGAAGCTCTAATTATTCCTTTCTTATAACAAGAAACTGGCATCTTCCAGATTGTAAGTATTGGTCTACATCACTACTCTTCACACACATGGTCAATAGTAGACTCTAGTAGTATACAGTGTTATATCATAATACCCAGAAAACAGGATCTTTGGCCTAGTTCTTTTTCTCACATTTCTCATCTAACACAAGAGCCAGATGACATGTTAGTCCCTTGCCATGTTCTCTGACAGTAGGGGAAGACATAGCTTACAAGACAGCTTGTTCTGTGTTTCCAGGTGAGGTCTCAATGTAAAGAAGTGGCTGTGGATAAAATGAGAAGTAGAGGTGGAATGTACCAGTTTCAAGGTGAGGGTATGCTTTGCTATACAATGAATTTTAGATTTCCCTGATGTGTGCAAGCAATATACATCATTCGAACAAGATAGGGCAGGGGAAATAGCGTCCAAAAATGTGAGTGGTTTGGACCACTTGTTACTGTGAATGCTCTTCCTGTGGACGGAAATGCTGAGGTTATAAAGATGAAATGACCCCTTTTGTGCGTTATTTGCTGCAAGTTGGAAGAGGAAAGTTTCTTTTTTATATATTTAGTTGACACCTAATAATTATACATACTTATGGGTACAGAGTATTTCCATACATGCATATGATGTGCAGTGATCAAATCAGTAGTTAGCATACCCATCACCTCAAACATTGATCGTTTCTTTGTGTCAGGAATATTCAAAATCCTCTCTTCTAGTTTTTAGACCATATACAATAAATGATTGTTAACCAGATTCCAAATCCACTCTGTGGTGTGGAGAGGAAAGGTTCTTTGTCAGACATTATTCCAGGGCACTCACTGGCTGGCATGCTCCTCCCTCTCCTGCTCCATTCCTCAGCTGCCAAGTGCCGGCAGGATTGTGTGTGCAGTTGTAAGTTGTCATTTGGGTAATAAAGGAGAAGGAGCATAGTTTGGCAGACTCTCCAACATGGCTATGTGCATCCTGTGCAAATAGAATTATGATTAATGACTAGCCTGGCAGCTGAGTTGGACTAGAGAACTTGGTTGAGGTCAAGGTAGGCCCAAGGGGCAGCCTGAGTGAGGCTGTCTGAGGATGGAGATGGGCGCAGATGAGGAACGAGGCCCAGAGGAAGGCAGGCAGGGGCTGATTACTTGGGGATCCTCTGTAAGGAGGGGGTCTGCAGAGCAGAGGAGCTGGAAAGGGTGGTGGGGATCTGAGCCCATGTCCTATGTGCAAGGCCTCACTCCTCCTGTGGCCCAGCTTGAGCTGCTCTACTGCCTTTGTGGGCTACTGTGTTAGTTTCATCCAGTAGCCATAAAAGCTAGCTCTATCTTGGTGGCTTAAAACAGTTCTGAAGGCCAGAGTTGAAAGATGAGATTGTTGGTGGGGTTGCATTCTTAATACTCTAGGGGAGAATCCTCCCTGCCTCTGCCAGCTTCTGGTGAATGTCAGCGCGCCTCAGCTCCCCTGGCTGCATGGCTCCAGCACGCCTCAGTGGCCACAGTCCCTGCTCCTCCTCAGGTGTCTTCTCCTCTTCTGTTTCTTATAAGGGAAATTGTCATTAAATTTAGTGCCCACCTGGGTAACCCAGAATGATCTGATCTCTTCATTACTTCTGCAAAGACCCTTTTTTGAAAGAAGGTAACAGTCACAGGTTCTAGGGGTTATGAAATGGACATCATTCAACTCGTTGCAGTTGCTGAGAGAATTGTAAGGGCCTAAATCTTATTGTTTATTAAAAATCATTTTTTGGTCTCAGTTGAGACCACACATATTCACTGGGCTGGAATTTGCATGTGGTGTTCCGTGGCAGGCAAGCCAGCTTTCAGGATGTCTATTATCCAAAGCTACACTCCTGGGGAAGCTCCAGGTGACTCTGGGGCTTCCCAGTCTGACTTCTGCTTCTCCCCCTCCACATGTGCCCTTCATCTTGTGGTGGGCAAATCAGACTCAATACCTACGGAGAAAGCAATCCTTTGGACTTCAGTGACCATCGAATTCACATGTGTTACAAATGATTGGCATAACCCCAACCGACTCTACCCTAGACTCATAACAGATATTAATTATCTACTGTGACACCAGTCCAGATAGCGCCTGTCTGTGATGGTTAATTTTGTGTCAATTTGATGGGGCCACAGAATGCCCAGATGTCTGATGAGCATTGGAATTGGTGGACTGGAGAAACAGTGTGGGTGGGCCTCATCCAGTTCATTGAAGGCATGGATAGAACAAGAGGGTGAAGGAAGGTTGGATTCACCCTCTCTCTGTCTGACTGCTTGAGCAGGAAGGACATCAGTCTTCTGCCTGCTTCTAGTTCTCAGGCCTTCAGACTCAGACTGAAATCAACACTATCAGCTCTCCAGCTCTCAGGCCTTCAAAACACAGTGCTGGACTTCCTGGGTCTCTAGATTGAAATTGGCAGATCCTAGGACTTCTCAGACTCTGTAATCAATACCTCATAAGAAATCTCTCCCTCGCGTGTGTGTACACACACACACGCGCACACACACACACACACACACACACACGCACATTCTATTGGTTCTGTTTCACTGGAGAACCCTGACTGATACAGAGCTTCAGACCTCTCAGTCCTGGCCTCACAGCAGCCACTGTCATGAGTTAAAGGTAGCATACAAAATGACATCTCTGCCACGTCTGACCCAAAACAAGCCTTATTTCCCAGATAAGGAAACTGAGGCACAGGGGGGATGAAATAATTGAAAGGTGGTCATGTATTCAAATGGTATTTGAACATTTCATTTCCCATGTCAAAAAAAAAAAAGATGAGCGGCCCCTAGATTTCCAAATTATGTTTTTTTGACTTTAAAAACACCTAATATATTTTAATAGCTTTCCACAGACACATGGAGCCTGTCACCCTACCAATGTGACTTATACTCTACAGCCATTCTGTTCCATAGCTTTCAGGACCCATCTGTTAGCTCATATAAAACAAAATTTATATTAAATGGGATTTTAGAAATATCATTATGGCCTAAATTGAACATCATAAGATGGAAAACAAAACATATGTTGGCAATTTTGCTTTTGATTATAGGATTGGGGTGATTTGAGTTCCAAAGGGGAAAGAAAGAGCTCCTCTCCAGACCTTATTGTAACTCTGTCGGAGTATTGTTCCTAACACCTCCATTTATGTTTTGAAGAATTGTTATAATTTTTACTTTTACACGTTATAAAAGAAATCTATATGTTTTAATATACAGATTAAAAATTCTTTTAATGATTTACTTTTTATTTTAATTATTATGGGCACATGATTGTTATATATGTTTAAGGGGTACATGTGATGTTTTGATACACATACAAAGTGTAATGATCAAGGGTAACTGAAATGTCCATTACTTCAAGTTTTTATCATTTATTTGTGTTAGGAAGATTCCAGTTCCACTGTATTAGTCTGTTTTCATGCTGCTAATAAAGACATACCTGAGACTGGGTAATTTATAAAGGAAAGAGGTTTAGTTGACTCACAGTTCCACATGGCTGGCAAGACCTCACAGTGATGGCAGAAGGCGAAGGAAGAGCAAAGTCATGTCTTACATGTTGGCAGGAAAGAGAATTTGTTCAGGGGAACTGCTCTTTTATGAAACCATCAGATCTTGTAAGACTTATTCACTATAACGAGAAGAGCACAGGAAATATCTGCCCTTATGATTCAGTTACTTCCTAGTGGGTACCTCCCATGAGACATGGGGATTATGGGAACTATAATTCAAGATGAGATTTCGGTGGGGACACAGCCAAACCATATCATCCACATTTTAGTTATTTACAGTATACAATAAGTTATTGTTAACTATAGTCGCCCTATTGTGCTACTGAATACTAGGCCTTATTCATTCTGTCTAACTGTATTTTTGTACCTATGAACATTCCCCACCTTATTTCCCCCTCTCTGCTACTTTTCTCAGCCTCAGGTAACCATCATTCTACCGTTTGATTTTCTCTTAGCTCCTGCCCATGAGTAAGAACATTTGACATTTGTCTTTCTGTGCTTAGCTTATTTCCCTTAGCATCATGTTCAGCAGTTCTATCTAAGTTGTTGTAAATGATAGGTTCTCATTCTATTTTATATACCCATTTATTGAGAGCAGTTCCCATCCAAGTCTGAGTTGCTAAAATACTGACTTCCTAAGAAATTTGAAATTGTCCCATTTAGACCTGTTGTTAAAAAAAAAAAAAAAACCTCAAAAACATCATATTTGACACAGCTTTTCCAATAACAGTTCTTTGGGCTGCTATGATTTAGAGAAAAGTTGAGAAAATAGGAGTGAGCATTTCAAGTTTGAAAAAGAAAAAGAAGAAATAAGGCTGAAATTCATTGTTAGCTTGGTCTATTTACTCCTAAGGATAATGCCTATTTGATACAATGGAGCAAAGGGACATTGATGAGGGGATTTTGAGGCAGAAGAGGACACCAATTTACAATATTCAAGGGGCCATATACAATATTCTGTTAGAGCCTCTACAGTGACTCTCTGAGATAGCTGCTGTTGTTCCCACTTTATAGAGCAAAAAACCAAGTATGAGAAATTTATTTGCCCAGCGTCAACTAGTAACGTGCAAGTGAGGTAATGGATTTACAGTGGTGTCTTCTAATTAAGTAAGGTATCCCATGTAACTCCTGATGCTTTTTTTATTCTTGAATAGGACACTTCCCTAGGGTAAAATGCTACAAGTAAATTAGGATCAGTTGTTCATGAAAGGAGTAGAGAAAAACTATCACAGGACACAAGATATAAAAAGGCAAATAACAGTGAAGGAGTTGGAAGATTGTGTGATAAACCGTATTCCCTTCACCCCAACACTCCAGCTAATCTGATTTTGTAAACTTTACAGGCATTGTTAATTACATTTTGACTCTATTTTGAGTAATGATTAGAACTACCATACTAGGTGCTTGGCGATATCTAAGATTAAATGTCTCATTTTTAATTCTCACCGTAACTTGGGGTGGAATGGGGTGTGTATTGTCATCTCCATTTTACAGTTTAGGAAACAGATGCAAAATGCTACCTAATTTTCCTCCAATCCTGGGGCCGAAGTGGGATTCATTGTCAAGGCCATAACTCTGCATGCATTCTAGGTGACATCCTGTGGTTTGAAACTCCTCTGAGTGGTTTCACATTTTGTTTCTCTTTCATTGGGGAGGATAAAGTCACCATTGGGTCCTTTTCTGTGTTCTTTGCTGCTTTTTCTCTCTAGCATCCACAGTCCGGACTTACTCCATTTTGGTTTGGATTTCAACTAGCTGAAACTTAATCCCTGATACTGTTAGCTGAGAGAGAGAGCATCAAATATTAATCCTCCAGGGAGAGTGTTTTTTAAAGGAGACGCTGGAAGGGCAAAAGGTCTTTAAGACTCAGATGATTCTGTGATAATGAAAATTGAAGCATGGTGAGCGGGAGAGAGTTTTAAGAGGAGCGATTGTCTCAGAGTTTTAGAATTGGTAGACGCTGCTGGAACCAACAGCATTGGCATTACCTGGGAGTTCCTTAAAAATGCAGAATCCAGGGCCTTCTCCAGGCCTACCAGTGTGCATTTTAACAAGATCCCTGGGTAATTTGGGAGTACATTACAATTTGAGAACCACTGGTGTAATCCATACTCTTTTTTTGTCTGAGCTCCAGCAGTGGGCTGAGCTCAGCATTGGAACCAAAAGGTCAACTTAAACCTCCTTTTTCAAATGAGCAGGTAAGAGGTAACTTAAGGAAAGAACAGCAGAAAATCAGTTCGAGGCATACAAGAGTAGGCAGTATGTTGGAAAACACAGTTGACTGATTTGAAAAAGAATAAATAGGCCAGTCTCAATATGTAGTTGCTGAGTTAGCAAAAATCCACCAGGTCAAATCAAACTCAAAGTGTTTTAGCTTTAGATAAGCAATATCTAGTCTTTCTCTCATGAGAGTAAATGTAAAATAGTCTAAAATTTTTATTAGCAGTGGGAGAGTTGGCAAGATCCCGTTTCCTCTGGGAGGCAATGCAATCATTTCTCTCACAGCTCAGTTCATGAACTATTTTCCCTGGAACTGAAATTGTTAGTTTCCTTGAGCAAAAAGCAATTTCGTTTCCCTCAGATTTTTTTCTAAGTGCAGGTTAGCCTGAAGCTCAGCACTGCCCTGCCCTGCCCTGCAGAGATGCACCAAATTGACCTGTTTTTCTCAACAATGTCATCTTGTAGATAAATCGGACCCTAAGAATCAGGGAAAAAAGCAGCCCCAGAACTTGGCGTTTTCTCAGCTTATCACACTGAGGTTTTGGCAAATGTTTCAAACTTTAAGTGTTTCAAATCTTCCCTAATATAATTTACCTTGCAATCTCCTCCAGGGTTGCTGAGTGAAGGTTAATGAGACGATACAGTTGCTTTGATCTCCTGGGGAGAAAAAGAAGGTTATAAATATATCAAAGTCAGTGACTAGACACAGACAAGATTTTAAAAAGTGAAATGATACGTCGTTAACACAATCAGCTATCGGCATTAACACAATCAGCTATCGGCATTAACGGTGCTGTTTCCATGCTGTTTTCTACTTATAAGCTTGAGCCTAAGAGTCATACTTAGTCATTTGCTAAGAGTGTGAGAGAAAGTCCGTGAGTGCTCTGTCAATCCACATCTGGTCATTCCCATTCTCCTGCTGCAGATATTCTAATGCCTCCTCATTGTCTTTAGAATTGCATCTGAAAACTTCAGTGTCTGTGTTTTGATCTTTACTCACCACTCCTACCTCAGTTGATCACTTCCTGTCTCTCCTTTGCTGTAGGGCCATTTTCTGTTTGCCAACGCACCTGCCTCTCTATCCCTTCAGGGCACTTTCTTCTGACATTTACTGACTGTGCTAATTGCCCAGATCACTCTTCTTCTCCCATCTTCCCAACATCTTCACCTGGCCAGTCGGCCTGACCTGGCAGGTCTCAGCCGAGGTGTTTCTTCTGTGGGCTTCCGGGCCTCTCAGAGCATCCTGAGCCTGGGCTGTGAGGGCACCACATGATTTTGTTGCATCAGGTTCTTAGACTCTTTCTGGTGATTCTCTGCTTTTTCATCTTCCTCTTCTACACCAGTGGCCTCAACCTGGGCTGCACATTAGAGTAGTCTGTGGTCATTTAAAAACTCCTGTTATCCAGATCACATCCCAGATTAAAGAAATCACAGTCTCTGGGTGTGGGATCCAGGGATCAGTGTTTTTAAAAGCTGTCTAGGTGACCAGGGCACAGGTCAATTCAAGAACCACTGTACTAGGTGGTAAAATCCTGATGAGAGTGGGTACAGTCATAAGCATTACCATATTGCTTGGTATAAATTGGCATGCCATAGAGCTTGTGGATTGAAGGAGTTGAGTGAATGAGGTCTTGGCTTTGCAGATCCCGAACTTTGGTTAACACTCTTGGAGGTATTAACTAAAAAGTGACTGAGGCAGGTCTCAATAGATAGAGGTTTACTTAGCCAAGGTTAACGATGTGCCTGGGAAAAAAAATACAAGTCATAGGAGCATCTGTGACCTGTGCTTTTTCTAGAGGGGGTTTTGGGAACTTCGGTAAAGGGGAAAGAATAACCAGGAAAGGAAAAAAAAGGGAGAGGAGGCAGGTGGTTACATTCCTGGTACACTCTGATTAGCCTCAGTAAATCTACAGTTTACATGTGAAAAGAGGGCTAGAGAAAAAGTCAATTATGCATCATCTTCCACTCAGTAAATCATACACTTTACACAACATAAAGCAAATGGCCAGTGCAGTGGCTCACACCTGTGATCTCAGCACTTTAGGAGGTCCAGGTGAGAGAATCACTTAAGCCCAGGAGTTTAAGAGCAGCCTGGGCAACAAAGAAAGACCCTGAGTGTTAAAAAATAAAATAAAATAAAAATTAGGCACAGTGGTACATGCCTGTAGTCTCAGCTACCTGGGAGGCTGAGGCAGGAGGATCCCTTGAACTCAGGAGGTCAAGGCTGTGGTGAACTATGTTTGTGCCACTGCATTCCAGCCTGGGTGACCCAGCAAGACCTTGTCTCAAAAAATCCCAAAAACAAAAACAAAAGCTAAAGCAAACATATAAAAAGAGGGAGTAGAGAAAAAAGCCAGTTATACATTCATCTCAAGGTAGACAGAGGGATGATTTCTGGTCTTGTCCTTGTCCTGTGAAGATAAACCAATAATTGTCAGAAAGGAATTCAACAGAATTTGATTTTAGGGTTAGTTTATGGGGTGAGCAGGAACCAGGCCACATAGCAGGTGATGTGTGGCGGGCCAGGGAGCATTAGTGCCTGAGCTTCACCTCCTGGCGGATCGGCGGTGGCATTAGATTCTCATGGGAGCGTGGGCCCTATTGTGAACTGCACATTTGAGGGATCTAGGTTATACACTCCTTATGAGAATCTAACTAATGATTGATGATCTGAGAGGCAACATTTTCATCCTCAAACCATGCCTCTTCCTTGCCCTCATTTGTAGAAAAATTGTCTTTCATGAAACCAGTCCCTGGTGCCAAAAAGGTTGGGGACCGTTGTTCTAAAAGATTTAGGGACTCATAGGGAATTTCCTTGTGAGCAATTTCTGAAGGAGGACATTGCGGAGATATATGGCCTTCTGTTGCCCAAGCTTCTATTGCCCAACCTTTGGCATAGTGAGTTTAGGATCATGAGATTCTTTTTATTTCACAGAGGATCAGGTCTTTGGGTACCTGAGACCCTGACATTTCTCTTCAGCAGAAACCAATTCATTTGATTTTCAGGAAATACAGCCAAGTTACCCAGGTACTTTTATCACCCTTCCTTCCCCCCAGCTTCCCACCATCAGCTCATTCTTTTGATGGGCAGGAAGCCTATTTAGGAAGCCAAATTAAGATTAGATAAGGAAAGGAAGAAAGTTAAACATTGTTTTTATTTGGCTGTGACACCCCAGAAAGCCTCAATTTTCTGCTATAAAGATGCCCAAAACTACACATTATTGACATTTGAGATGATTTATCTGAAAGGGCTTTGAAAACCATAAAGTAGCATTACTATTATTACTGCATTTCACTTATTTTCATAACAAGGCTTCATAGGGTCTTTATGATTGCCCTGGGTAATGGGAATTTAAGGGGCAAAAAGGGCAGCCATTGCCCCCCAGGAAAAGAGTGGGGTGGAGTGTCCCATATACAACCCATTGGCATGCAAGGTGGGAAGTCCAGGAATGGGAACTCAGGGAAAGGAGTGCTACCCTGTGCCTCTTTCCTCTGGATTCTGAATGCCTTAAGGGCACAGGCCATCCTATTTACCCACATTTCCTAAAGGTCTGACGTAATACCTGGCACATAGTAATTATTTGAATGATGAAGATAAATTATGGGTTAATTGTTAGAATTCTTTGAGTTCCAGGTAATAGGAAACCAGCTTGAGTTCATTTAAGTATAAAAAGATTTATTGGAAGGATCAGGGTGGTTTAGAAAATCAAAACCACCATCAGAATAGAAAACTACAACCTAAAAGCAGAACCTGGAAAATTCTGTACCCAGGGCTCTTCTGAGAACATCTGATGCTGAAGCCTTGGGCACCTGCAGGATCACTCACCTCTGCTGCTCTTGTTTGTGTTACGTTCATTCCCTCCTCCTGCAGGTGAAGTGGGGATATGCAGTGGGCACAGGTGAGAGATAGGAGTTCGGCAGCACTGATTTCCCAAGACACAAGACACAAGACCCTGCTGATAAAACAGGATGCAGCAGAGAAGCTGAGCAAAACCTGCCCAAACCATGAAGGCCACAGAAGTGGCCTCAGACTACCCTTGCTGCTCATTATATCTAATTATAATATATTAGCATGCAGAAAGACACTCCCACCACTACCATGAAGGTTTACAAATGTCAGGGCAACCTGGCCCCCAACTCCTCCTCCCTCAGAAATTACTGGGAAAACTCATGAATAATCCACGCTTTGTTTAGCATATGATCAAGAAATAATAAAAATAGTCAACCAGTAGCCCTCAAGGCTGCCCCTCCTATGGAGTAGCTGCCTTTTTATTGCATTACTTTCTTAATAAATGTGTATTCACTTTAATCTGTTGGCTCACTCTTGAATTCTTTCCTGCACATAGCTAAGAACCCACTTGGCTTCCTGGGCTGACCCCAATTTTGGGGTTTGCCCTGTGATGCATGGGAAGCTGGTGGCTCTGAACTTGAAGTTTTCAAATCTTAACTCCAGAGAGGGAAGGGCTGTTTCTTCTTAGCTCATTGTAACATTCTTGGAGAAGGACTCTGGCCCAGGAGGAAGAGGTCACCAGTCACTGAGATAGTCTACAGGGGTGTACCTGTGAGAGCACCATGTCGGGGGGTGGGGAAAGCTCCTCAAAGAAGGCAGATTTTCTTAGAACAGCACCTGCTGCCATGTAGTGGTTATAGGAGACCCTCTGACTCTCTGACTCGAAGAAAGTAGGTAGGATTAACAGGCTGTGACTCTTAGTCGCAGATTTTTTGGAAAGGTGCCATAAGATCTAGATGTCCCTTGCAGATTGACTAAATTACAAAAGTGAAGGAGAACTTTTGCAAATCCTAGGATAAAAGCCCTTTGTTTATAAATCATGCTTACTTGCTTTTACGTTTCTACCAAAGTTAGGATGACATTTGTTCCAGAGTGTCCCAAATCTGATAAGACAAGATTATGACTGTAACTTTTGGCCTGAATGAAATAATAACAGTGCAGAGACAGCCGCCCTGCCCTGGTATGAGTTGTTCTGGTGAGTCACGGAGTTTTTGTAGCTCTGATCAATGCTCTAGCAGCTCAGGAGTCGATGGCTCTGCAGCTGAACAAGCCTGAATCCCAGGGGTGCAGGTGCTTTTTAAATATTTCCTGCTACTTCCTTTAACAGGGCATGGGAGAGTGAGAACCTTGAATCGGTTTTTCTTATTATAGTTCTGAAGTTTCCACTTTATTGCAAAAAAAGTCTCCAAGGTTGTCTTGCCCAGAACCAGGAGGCCTCTGGCTGGTCTTAGAGCAGTGATGTTTCCATGGTTCCTTCTGATGGTTCAAAGCTCCAGCAACAAGGCAGAGAGGGCACTAGCTTCCCTTAAAGTGGAGAATTGGAGCTTGCCTCTCTGACAACAAACATCTGTGGGAGTTGGGGAGGTGGCGGAATTGACAGGGAAATGATTTCTCTTCCTGAAGGTTTTCACATTGGCTGTGCAAGTTTGGGGTGGCAAAATGATATGAGGGACAGAGGTCACTGAGTCCTGCTCACAGGAGGCTGAACACTGGGGGCAATGCATTGAAAGCAGAGATTCCAGGAACAGGGTCGATCCAGAACAGGTCCTGGACCCTGAAGTAGGAACGAACAAAGAAAGGCCCCAAAGGGGATTTGAGATCTGGGTCCAAAGACACTGAATAGAAGCCAAGGAGGCTGAATAGAGCTGTCAGCGGGAGGGCTGAGTCAAGAATACAAATGATAGTTGGCTAGATAACCAGGTTGGGAAAATGAGCTGGGGGTAGACTTCTTTACATTTTCTCAATTGTGGTCTCCTAGGCTAGTGACCCAGGAAAACACAAAGACAGTAGCATTCTTATAGCTCTTTTTAAATAGGGCTGCTTTCCTGAGGCAGGCTTTGCAGCCAAAGTTCCCATGCAAATTTCCACTGAGTGTTGCCACATTTTAAATTGAGTTCTTTGGTAAAGCCACAGTTCAGAGTAGCAAGAATTTTTAAAATTACTATTTAAAACAAACGCTTCATCAATGCTTCTGCCCTCTGCTAGCATAATTGCTCTTAGGGTTAAATTGTTTTCTGCTTAACCAAATGAATTAATAGATATGTGGCTCTGTAGGGGGCGGCTCCCCTCCTACCGTACAAGCAGCCACACCATTTGGAAGCAGAGGGCACAATATAGAGAGAACTGGCTCTGCATAAGAAATCAAGCTGAATTCAGAGTTTTTGTGGTTAGAGGAGTGAGGGGGTACAGGAGGAAAGGCAACGAGATAGTAACATGACAGAGCTGGGTCTTGAGAAGAGATCACTCATAAAAATACCTGAATCTGGCCTTCCTGGTGGTAGGTCTGGCCGGGGGACTTCTAAAAACAGTAAGGCTGCCTTTCAGCATTCTCACTTTATTAGAAATAATACAAGTATAAGATAGTAAAGTATGTCATTCATTTTAAACTGTAAAGGCAAACTGAGTTAAATTTTGATTTCAAAATACTCCATTTTGTCTGTCTGTTGCTGTTCTGTGATAGAAGCCCTGTCCCCAATCATTGCCTCCAAATCCATAGTAAAGGTGATTGGTCACAACCTCTGTGGGGGTGGGGTTTCTAAGAATCCAAAAAGAAGGGGTTGTATTCCATCTTTGGGTCAATGCAGAGTGGAGAGAAGGGAACACCAGCAAATGTGAGAGTAAAACAACGTGGCAGGCTCAGCAGGAGGATGAAAGTGATGCAGAAGATTCTACATAAGCAATGTCTGGGAGAAATAGGAGTGGGCCCTGGATTTTCCATCATGCCTGGGAAAGAAGTTGTATTAGTGCCTGTTTTCACACTGCTGATAGACATACCCAACTGAACAATTTACAAAAGAAAGAGGTTTAATTGGACTTACAGTTCCACATGGCTGGGGAAACCTCACAATCATGGTGGAAGGCAAGGAGGAGCAAGTCATGTCTTATGTGAATGGTGGCAGGTGGCAGGCAAAGGGAAAGAGTTTGTGCAGAGAAACTCTCGTTTTTAAAACCATCAGATCCCGTGAGACCCATTCACTCTCAGGAGAACAGCATGGGAAAGACCTGTTCCCATGATTCAATCATCTCTCATCAGGTCCCTTCCACAACACATGGGAATTATGGAAGCTACAAGATTTAGGTGGGGACACAGAGCCAAACCATATCAAAGCTGGACAAACATTATTTTCTCATTTTATTTTTAAAACAATTACAATGTCTAATAAATGAAAAGTTAAACAACCTGAAATGTTAGAAGAAGAGCCCTCTGACATCCTGCAAACCCACAACATAGAGTCAAGAATTAACATTTGCCGTATTTACTTTTTCTCTATATATGTCTTAACATTTTATTTATATATTTATTTATTTATTGAGTCATTTGTGTATGAGTTGCAGAATATCATGAAACTCAAGTACTATAGACTCAAGCATATGTAAGCCACCATCACTTAAATATTAACAAGGGTCAGCTCTAGAGGCTGGAGGACTCAAAGATCTCCAGATAGCTGTCACCAGAGTTACAGAGGTGAGCAGAGACAGGTTCCCACTTTTCCTGCTGGGAAGTCTGAGCCCCATGCAAGTGAAGCCCTGTACCTATCCCTACTCCCTCCAGTTGACTGTGGAGGAGATAGCCCCTGTATTAATCTGTTCTCACATTGCTACAAAGAACTACCAGAGACTGGGTAATTTATGAAGAAAAGAGGTTTAATTGACTCACAGTTCCACAGGCTTAAGAGGAAGCATGACCAGGAGGCCTCAGGAAACTTACAATCATAATGAAAGGGGAAGGAGAAGCAAAGAGTTTCTTCACATAATGGCAGAAGAAAGGTGGTGGGAGGAGTGCTAAGCACTTTTAAACCATCACAAGAACAGCAAGTGGGAAATCCGCCCCCATGATCCGATCACCTCCCACCAGTTCCCTCCCCCAATATTGAGAATTACAATTCAACATGAGATTTGGGTAAAGACACAGAGCCAAACCATATCATTTGGCATCCAGCTCTTCCAAAATCTCATGTCCTTCTTATGTTTCAAAACACAATCATACTTTCCTATCATTCCCCCAAAGTCTTAACTCATTCCAGCACTAACCCAAAAGTCCAAGTACAAAGTCTCATTTGAGACAAGGCAAGTCCTTTTCACCTGTGAGCCTGTAAAATCAAAAACAAGTTAGTTGCCTCCAAGATGCAATGGAGGTAGAGGCATTGGGTAAATGCTTCCATTCCAAATGGCAGAAATTGATCCCTTGCAAGTCCAAAGCCCAGGAGAGCAGTCATTAAATCTTAAAGCTTCAAAATAATATTTTTGACTCCATGTCTCACATTCAGGGAATTCTGATGTAAAGGGTAGGCTCCCATGGCTTTGGGCAGCTCTGTCACTGTGACTCTTACAGCCCCCACAGCTGATTTCAGGGGCTGGTGTTAAGTGCCTGTGGCTTTTCCAGGTACACAGTGCAAGTTGTCAGTGAATCTACTGTTCTAGCATCTGAAGGACAGTGGCCCTCTTCTCATTGCTCTACTAGGTAGTGCCCCAGTGGAGACTCTATATGGGGGCTCCAACCCCACATTTCTCCTCCATACTGCCCTAATAGAGGTTCTACATGGGGGCTCTGCTCCTGCAACAGACTTCTTCCTGGACATCCAGGAGTTTCCATACATCCTGTAAAATCTAGGTAGGTGCTCCCAAGCTTTAACTCTTGCCTTCTGTGTACCCATAGGCCCGACATCACATGAAAGCTGCCAAGGCTAAGGGCTTGCATCCTTTGAAGCCATGGCCCCAGGTGTACCTTTGTCCCTTTTAGCCATAGCTGGAGCTGGAGTGGCTGGAATTCAGGGTATTATGTCCTGAGGCTGCACAGAGCAGCAGGGCCCTGGGCCTGGCCCATGAAACCACTTTTCCCTCCTAAGCCTCCAGGCCTGTGATGGGTGGTGCTGCTGTGAAATTTTCTGAAAGCCCTGGAGACATTTTCCTTATTGTCTTGGCTAGTAACATTCAGCTTCTTTTTACCCATGCAAATTTCTCCAGTAGGCATGAATTTCTTCCCAGAAAATGCATTTTTCTTTTCCACCACGTGGCTGGGCTGCAAATTTTCCAAATTTTTATGCTCTGCTTCCATTTTAAATATAAGTGCCAGTTTCAGATAATCTCTTTGTTCATGCATATGAATGTACACTTTTAGAAACAGCCAGGTCACCTCTTGAATGCTTTGCTGCTTAGAAATGTCTCCTGTCAGATACCCTAAATCATCTCTTTCAATTTCAAAGTTCCACAGATCTCTATGGCAGAGGTAAAATGCTATCAGTCACTTTGCTAATGCATAGCAAGAATGACCTTTACTCCAGTTCTCGTTAAGTTCCTCATCTCCATCTGAGACTACCTCATCCTGTACTTCATTGTCCATATAGCTATCAGCATTTTGGTAAAACCATTCAACAAGTCTCTAGGAAGTTCCAAACTTTCCCACATCTTCCTGTCTTCTTCTGAATCCTCCAAACTGTTTCAACCTTTGCCCATTACCCAGTTCCAAAGTCGCTTCCACATTTTCAGTTGTTTTTATAGCAGTGCCCCACTCTGGGTACCAATTCTGGTACCAATTTTCCATATTACTCCATTCTCACACTGTTATAAAGAATTATCTGAGACTGAATAATTTATGAAGAAAGTGGTTTGGTTGACTCACACTTCCACAGGCTTAACAAGAAGCATGGCTGGAAGGCCTCAGGAAACTTACAATCATGGCAGAAGGCAATAGGAAAGCAAGGACCTTCTTCACATGACAGCAGGAGAGAGACAGCAAGCATATGTCACACACTTTTAAGTCATCAGATCTTCTAAGAACTCACTCACTATCATGAGAACAGCAAGGGAGAAATCCACCCCCAAGATCCAATTACCTCCCACCAGGTCCCTCCCCCAACATTGAGAATTACAGTTCAATATGAGATTTGGGTGGGGATACAGAACCAAACCATATTAGCCCATCTTGTCATAGCATCATCTCATCTCCTCTTTCTCACTCCATTTTCTTCTTCCCATGTTTTCTTTCCTTTAGTCTGTTTCCCACTCTTGCCTGTGAAGTGTCTCCTTGTAGCTGCCATCCCAGGCTGGGTCTTTCTGGGTACCCCAAGCCTTAGAGGGTTGATGTGTTTTAGGGGAGGACAGAGTGGAGGAAGTGTGGCAGGGCAGCAGAGAGGGTGGTGTTTGGCGGAAAATGGTCTTGGATGCCTTTTAGCTCAGAGTGGCCCTGAAAGTGGCTTGGGTGAAGGCTGTCTTGGACCACCTTTGGTGGTCTGTCTGTCTGTCCATCAGCCTGCTTTGCCAGTCTCCGTGTGTCTGTCTGCATGTCATTCTGTCTCTGTTTTTGGTTGGGACTTTATTTCCTTCCTTTTCTGCCTATTCTTTTCTCTTTCTTTCTGGCTCACTCTGTCTCTCTTTACCTCTGCCTGTCTCTCTAATACACCTCCTCTCTTTACCATTTTTTCCTCACTCACATTTAAATTGTGCCAACTTGAAGAAGCCAGCTGAAGCAGGGGCAGGATATGCTGCTCAGCAGGGTCTGCCCTTCTGTTAATGATGTTTGTGTCCAGACACCATCTGAGAGGGGCCTTTTAAAGGGGGCAGTATGTGACTCTGAAAGATAATATTGACAAAGACAAATCAGAAAAAGGGCATAAACCATTTTGAAATGTTATGTTTATTTCCATTTGGGTGTAAGTTTTCGTGGAATAAATGGGCAACATTTCAATTTCAGGACACTTTGCTCACCACACTGCTTTTCTGTCTCCATGTGGCCTTCTCAAGAGGATGAAATCTCTGTGCCAATTAGGGCATTAAAACAGAGGCAGGCATTGCATTCCTGGAGTTCCTAAGATCAGATCTGCTACTGGATGACACAAGGGCCACCCAGACAGCCCCCTGGTGTCTGCTAGAGTTGTGGTTCCTGCTGGTGCAATGAGGACCTGGGCCAAGAAATTAGAAACCCCAATGGTATCTTGGCATGCACATCTTCCAGAGCACCTAAGAAGTCCCCTGTAATGTGCTCACCCAAGCCCATGACTCACCTCAAAAACTCAGGGCTCTGGTTATTGTTACACTAGAGCTGGCTGGCACAGAGGCACAGATGTGAGTACAGGTGAATGAAACGAGATCAATGGGACTTTTTGTCTATTGGGCACCGTTTCATCCACCTAATTGGATCTAACAGAAACACATATCTGGTTGAGCAGGCAACTTCTAAATCAGACACCAGCTGTCACAGGAGCAACCTGTAAGACAGCCATGCTGAGTTTGCTGCATCTGAATTCTGAGTTAGAATAGATTACTGCAACGTGATTTTTCCCTGTCTTCCTGGAGAAACCTCTAGAGGGAACACTTTGTTAAGCCAAATTATTTAGGTTCACTGCAAATATTGTTACAGACACATTTTCAAATTCAAGACAATCTATATTTATTGGGAACCAATTAGGTCCCCTCACTGTGCTAAGTCTGTAAAAGATTGCATAGGGGGCTTAAGATGACCTAGACAAAGACATACAGAGTGAGGAGACTGGGAAGGGATTTGAGAACCTCTCCTGATGTGGAAGAGGGCTGGGATAATGCAAACAGGAACTTGAGGAATGCAAAAGACTTAGGTAGGTGAGGAAGGGAGACAATAGGGACGTCCAGAGGGAGACAGCCTACAGCGTGAAATGAAATGCTACAGACTAGAGCTGCTCCTGGAAGTAGAAAATAAGGTTAAAACAATAGCTTGGAGCTGTTTGGTGGGAGGCTTGGAAAGCCCTTCTGGGCATTTGAGTGTCATGGGAACCATTCAAGCTTCCTCTGCTTTCTGCATTCAGCCTGGACTGAGTTCATACAGTGGGCTGACTTTTAGAAACAGGGATTTTGTTGTATGCTTATACTTTACTAGAAAATGCAGGATTTTGTCACTTGGTTTCAATTCTGGAGCTCTGCACATCCAGAGAGAATTCTGCACATCCAAAAACAACCTTGTGCTGCTTGCTTCCTTCCTCCCTTCCTCCTTCTCTTTCTTTTTTTCCTTCATCCTCTCTTCTTGTTTCTTCTTCTTCTCTTTCCCACCACTTCTAAGACATCAGAATCTTTGCTCTAAGCACAGTGAATGATATGCCCAACTGGGAGGCCTTGCCTGTGTCAGCTGTCCCATCTCCCTAGGCTCCTGCAGCCGTCTTCGACCAGCACCAACCCAGATGCTCAGCTCAGCACTTGGCTGATTCTCTGCTAAGAATCCATTAACAGGAAAGCACTGGGGAACAATGCAGTTTTTACTGAAGAGTCCTTTGGGGGCAGAGGAGGGTGTTTTCATCAGACATTCCACAGACAATCACTTTAAAATCTTCAGTTGGTCATTTCTGTTCTTTAAACGTCACTTCTTGGCAGTATGGTCCCTAGACACCAGCTTTGTTTTTCTTTCCCCACAGAATCCACTGGCTCCTTTCTCTTCCTTTCACTGTGCATTAAAATAAATTCCTCTTCTCTTAGGCAGAACACTCCAACCTTACCCCAGCTACTAGCTGCAGTCTGTGTACCCAGTTTGTGTACCTGTCTTGGTGGTCATCTGTTGGCATCTTTGTTACTTGAGCACCCAGTAAGAGGTACAATACACACCTGCATGGGTGCTTTAGTTTAGGACCTTATGAAGACAATAGGTTTGTATCAGGTTGGTGCAAATGTAATTGCAGTTTATGCCACTACTTTAATGGCAAAAACTGCAATTACTTGTGCACTGACCCATATAGTCAGCCCTTACTCTTCTGTTATCAGTAAAAGAAGAACCATGTACACTTTGATGAAATAACTCTGGTCATATTTGATGAGCTCTAAAGGATATGCAAGAGGCTTTTGCTATTAATGTCCTGACTCTGATCTAGTCCTGGTGGGCTCTGACTCCCCATCTTTCTGCAGCTCACTGTTCTTGTCCCTTACACTGTGAAGCAATATCTCCACCCTGCCTTTTCATCCTTCTCACCATCTTTAGCTGCTGCTGGGTAGCCTCAGGAATGGCTTGTAATGCCACAGCCCCCGGCATCACCTCCCACTGTCTGCCATTTGTGGTTGTTCGGGTGGCTCCATTCGCCTGCAGGATCAGCGTTCTGCACCCTCTGGTGATAGCAGTGAGAAGATTAACTTCAAATCCAGAATTGATTCCCTAATTGTGTCATTTTGTGACACTGCTAAGGAACGTCATTAAATACCACCTTTCCCCCATTGTAGCAGATTTAGATATTACAGTGCAGTAACTTCATGCCAAATACCCTGTGGGTTACATGTGCTTATGACCTTGATTTTAAGTCTCTGTTTATCTCTTATGTAAAATGGTGTGAATAATATAGATTTGCAGTGTTGTGATGAGAGTGAATGCTTTCTCTATATTATGCAAGTATCTTGGAAACTAGTGACTATTTACATGTTTCTTTCCCACAAATTCCCATGAATTTCCCTTCACAAATACTGAGTTGATGTTATAATTTTATTGATCACAATAAACATCTAGGAAACTGAAGAATCAAGATAATAAACTAATATTTGTTAAACATGCAGCTCTTATTATTATAGAAATTAGGGTAAAAACTAGACAAGGGATGGGAGAACAAAGGAGCAGATTGGGAAAAATCATGAAAGTGTCACCCTTCCCTCTGGATTCTAAAAGATTGTCAACTGGAGAACTGAATAAATTAAAGTATTATATAGGCCTTATTTTTTTTACCCTGAAATAAATGGTTCTCTCCAAAGAAGGATAACTTGTCCTGATAGACCTTGATGCCTATGCTATGACCAAGGCATAGAGCCTTTCCTTCCAGCTTTCTAGTCATCATGAGTCTAGATTTTTTACCGTTTATAATTTCAACATCTTCTCACCAAGTAAGGATATGAAATGAACCTGAATGAGTGAGTTTGAATTTAGACTCTACCACTTAGAAGCCAGGTGACCTTGGACAAGTTCTGCGTTATGTTTTTCTGTAATTCTGTAAGATGATATTTACCCCATGTGAACCATGTGAAGTCATCAAGCACCAAATGCAAACTCACTGAACCTTGAGTCCAGTCAACCATTCCCAAAAGGCCTGCCTTGACCGTGTGCATTTGCCAAAAGGTCAATTCTTCCTTTTACTCATTCAGTTCCTTTTCTGGCTTTTAGGTTTTCTAGATGAACTCAAGCACTTTGCTTTGTCACTTGTTTCCTAAAATTTCTAACCAAGGGTACACATCTTACGTGAAATCTCTCTCTCTCTCTCTCTCTCTCTCTCTCTCTCTGTGTGTGTGTGTGTGTGTGTGTGTGTGTGTGTGTGTGTGTGTGCATGTGTTGGGGATGCAAAGGAAATTTATTTCTGAACAATGATGAAACAGGACAGAGTTGTCCAGGGAGTGCCTGTTCATTGCTGCTAAAGCTCCTGGGTCCACAGGAGCCCACAGTCTGCATTGCCCAGCCATTGTCCCACACTTGCTGCTGGCTGTGGATAGCACAAAAACTTTGAACTACACATTTTAAATGAAGCCTTAGTAGTTGGGCAGCTTTGGCCAACTGTAAAAGCAGAAGACTTTCTAACTAGACAGGCCACGGAATTTCAAAATTCAGGCCAGGTCAGGTCTAACAAGTTTTTCAGCTCAAGCATTTAGTAGGGAAAATGTTTCTGGGTGACAGGGCAGGAATCCAATAGAATTGTCAGATACTGCAGTTTAACGGTTTAAAGGAGCGTGTGCCTAACTGCAGGGAGTGAACCTCAGGGTGGAGGTGCAGAGGGCAAAGCCATGTTACCTCTTTCATCCTGAGGTCTCAGCTGGCTGGCCCAGCCTGAAGAAGCTTCTTGGACTTAGCTCCATTTCTTTAGGGCATTCATCTCAGTGCCCTAAAGAAATTACATACTCATTAGTGCGATTTCATTATCTGTCTTCTAGACCACAAGCCACAAGCTCCATGTAAATTGAGACTACATCTAGCACGGTGCCTGGCACACAGAAGGCTTTGCATTGTAGAAAGAAAGAAAATGGACATGCATTTATGAATATGCATTTACAAGTTATGCCAACTGAATACTAAATAGAAAATAAATCATTACCAAATGTAGCTGAGGAAGAACATTAATTATGGATAATTTGGATTCATAAATTTTGTATCAAATCCTAATTAACATTTCTCATCTAATTGGTATTCTAAATAAAATCCCTTTATTTGGATTTCGAGTTTGTTTGTCCTGGTACTCCAATAACAACCCTGCATGCAATTGGAATTTGCATGTATAATGAGAGAACAGGGCTGTGGATTTTAATATTTTTCAAGACATTTGGTACAGGCAGCCCTTTAAAAAAAACAAATATCTAATTATTTGCAAACATATCTATTTTTTCCATGTAGCAAATTAAGGAGTATTATTTTTTATAGAAAAAGATAAATGGAATATGAAGGTAAGCATGGATTAACCAGAAATCACTTGGAAATCAAAGAAAACTGAAAATAGGGGAACAAGGAGCATAACTGGGGAAAGAAAAATATCTCGATCCATTGAATCCATGCTGAATGAGAAATCGAATAATGATACGAATAAAACCTCATTGACAAAACATGAGAGCTACTGCAACAGATGGAAAAGGCAAGGCATGAAATCAAATACAATTCACTTGTGCTAAAAAAAACAACCTTGAGTGGCAATGTTTCACAGCACGGTTAATATAAAATAAGCCATTATTTGAAAAGGAAAAAGAAAGCTTGCCTTATTACATCACATCAATAATGCATTTTCGAGGAGCTCATCACAGCTCATTCTATAAAAGCCAAGTAACACAGAGGAATCATCTTTTAAGTCTGCTTTGCCTTCCTGCCTAGAAGGGTTCACTTCATTATTCTGCTTTGGTTCAACCTATAAAAATTCTCAAAGGGTTTCAATGCAGATGAATTCAGTCACTCTATGTAGCTACCCAAAAGGATTCAGGATAAAAAAGAAAAAGTAAAGTAAACATCTTGTTTCTATTTCCATTCTCCATCTCATCTTCCTTGCAAGGTGCTTTTTGTTTTAATCACATAAATAATTAGCTTGGTTCTTCATTTAATTTTTCCTTTAAAGAAATGGCCACAGACTACACATGCCCTTTAATTCTATAATTATTAGCACTGGCTATGCGTTAGGGGCTGTTGAGGGTGACCCAGATCCTTAGCTCTTTGGATCTTGGTCTCCTTACCTGGGAAAAAGGGGTAACATACCTACTTCATGATATCTTGGTTGGGATGAGGTAAAGTAAATGAGATCCAAGGCACAGGGGAGACTGGTCCCATTCTTGCTCTTTCTCATTTGTTACCTCCATTGACAGCAATACCTGCTGACCACCTACTAGGTGCTGTCCTGCAGGAGCTTAGAGTTGAGGAAACGAGAAAGGCAAGCAAACAGAAAATGGAATAGGCTGGGATTCACACAATGATGGAGGTATTCCTGGGGTACCTGGTTGACCTAGTTCTGTGGTGCAGGGTGAGGGGGTTTTCCAGCAGAAGATGTTGTGAGAAATCAGGGAAGGGCATGTGGGCAGGAGCTGGTACCCAGTGGGGAAGGTAGGCTTTGCTATTTTTGAAGACCTGAGAGTGGTTCATTCCAGTCTTGGAGTATAGTAGAGAGGGTGTAGTGAGCAAAGGCCAGATAATGAATAAGCTTACATACATTGGAATAAACTTTAGACCCTATTATGAGGGCAACAGAGAGCATCTTAGTGCTGTTTTTAAAAAATGATATTTAAAAATTCCCATTACAAAAGTTTTACTTGTTCATGAAGGCAAATACAGAAAAGCCTAAAAAAGTAAATAAGTACCCCATAGTCCTTTTACACAGAGGTAAATATTGTTATTTTGGTATAATTTTATTCATGATTAGGATCATACATTTTGTTGCCTTTGTTGTTATTACAAACATTGCATATTCATTGTATAAAGGTAAAGACAATACAGATAATTTAAAACACAAATGAAACACAGCAGAATTTTCTTCACATGGCTACATTTTTCTTTTTTTAATTTTACTTTAAGTTCTGGGATACAAGCATAGAATGTGCAGATTTGTTACATAGGTATACATGTACTGTGGTGGTTTGCTGCACTTATCAAACTGTCATCTAGGTTTGAAGACCCACGTGCACTAGTTATTTGTCCTAATGCTCTTCCTCCCCTTGCCCCTCATTCCCTGATAGGTTCTGGTGTGTGCTGTTCCCCTCCTTGTGTTCATATCTACATTTATAAATGCTTATGTATCCTTCTCACTTTCTCTGTGTGTTTCTCTCTATCTTATTCTCATTCGGTTCATCAATCACTTTTTAATGTTAGTTTGTTGTTGTTGTTTTGAGACGGAGTCTCGCTTTGTTGCCATGTGTCTTTTTCCTAGAATGACTTCTTTTCCTTGGGGTAGATACTCAGTAGTGAAATTGCTGGATCAAATAGTAGATTTACTTTTAGTTCTTTAAGGAATCCACTGGAACATTTTTTTTTAAATTATACTTTAGGTTCTGGGGTACATGTGCTGCTCATGCAGGATTTTTGCATAGGTACATACATTTTTATAATGTAATCTATTGATCTTTCCCTTCATGAATTCTGCTCATAGCATTAGTCATAGAAAGGCATCACCTGCTATATGATCATGTGGATATTAACCTATGATTTATCCTGGTAATTGTACCATTTCTGTTTTTAGCTGTTAAATTTTTTGATCCATGTGGAATTTATATTCATGTAATACATGAAGTAGAGTTCTAACAGTCTTCTCTCCCCTAAATAGCTAGCCAAGTGTCCAACCCTCTGTGTTAAAGAATGCAGCCTTCATCTTTTACTTGAAATGCATTCATGGCTGGTTCTGTAATACTATCCAATAACCATTTCCCATTCTTTTTTACTCGTGGAACCTAATTGTTGGGAGCAAAAAGCCCATATTTCCTTGCAGCTGGCTGCACAACTCAGAAAGCAGAACTATCAAAGCTAATAGTTCCTGAACTGGTGGATGCACTGTAAAGTATTATTTTCTTTTTTTACTTCTTTGTTCCTGGAATATGAGGTCGATCTTGTAGGTTAGGTAACAATCTTTCCATCATAAGGGCAAACTCACCTGCTAAAAATGTTGGGGCAGGAGGCTAGAGAGGTCTGACCCTAGGTGGCTTTTTCGAGTGGCCACTGCAGAACATGACAACATGAATGAAACTGGAGGTCATTATGCTAAGTGAAATAAGCCAGACACAGAAAGACAAACATCACATGTTCCCACTTATTCGTGGGATCTAAAAATCAAAACAATTGGAGATAGAGAGCATTAGCTTATTTGTGAGAAAAATAAACTCCTATTTGGTACATTTCTTGTCATTGGATTTCTTTTTCATTCTGCCAAATTTATCTTAAGAGATAAATCACTTTTTTTCTCTTTAAATTTTTTTTCTAATTTTTATGGGTACATAGTAGGTATATGTATTTATGAGGTATATGAGACATTTTGACACAGGTATGCAATGCATAATAATCACATCACATAAAATAGCATATCCATTCCCCCCAGCATTTATGTTTTGTGTTACAAACAATCCAATTACATTCTTTTAGTTATTTTAAAATGTAAAATTAAATTATTATTGACTATAGTCACCCTATTGTGCTATCAAATACTAGGTCTTATTCATTCTTTTTAACTATTTTTTTGTGTGTGTCTCTATTAACCATACTCTTTCACTGCCCTTCCCAGCTTCTGGTAACCATTCTTCTGCTCTCTATCTCCGTGAGTTCAATTTTTCTGATTTTTAGATCCCACAAATAAGTGGGAACATGTGATGTTTATCTTTCTATGTCTAGCTTATTTCACTTAGCATCATGACCTCCAGTTTCATTCATGTTGTTACAAATGACAGGATCTCATTCATTTTTATGGTTAAATAGTATTCCATTGTGTATATGTACCACATTTCTTCCCTCCCTCCCTCCCTCCCTTCCTTCCTTCCCTTTTTTTGATGGAGTATTCCTCTATTGCCCACAGGATCTCATTCATGTTTATGGCTAAATAGTATTCCATTGTGTATGTGTACCACATTTCCTTCCTTCCTTTCTTCCTTCCTTGCTTTCTTCCTTCCTTCCTTCCCTCCCTCCGCCCCTCCCTCCCTCCATCCTTCCTTCCTTTTTTTGATGGAGTCTTGCTCTGTCGCCCAGGCTGAAGAGGTGCAGTGGTGCGATCTCGGCTCACTGCAACCTCCGACTCCCGGATTCAAGCAATTCTCTCTCTCAGCCTCCCAAGTAGCTGTGATTACAGGCACCCTCCACCACACCCAACTAATTTTTGTATTTTTAGTAGAGATGGGGTTTCACCATCTTGGCCAGGCTGGTCTTGAATTCCTGACCTCATGATCCACATGCTTCGGCCTCCCAAATTGCTAGGATTACAAGCCTGAGCCACTGAGCCTAGCCGTACCATATTTTCTTTATCCATTCATCTGTCTATTCCAAATTTTGACTGTTGTGAACAGTGCTGTAATAAACATGTGAGTGTAGATATCTCTTTGATACACTGATTTCCTTTCTATTGAGTATACCCAGCTGTGGGATTGCTGGATCATGTGGTAGCTCTATTTTTAGTTTATTGAGGAATCTCCAAACTGTTCTGCATAGTGATTGTACTAATTTACATTCTCACTAATAGTGTTCAAGTGTTTCCTTTCTCCACATGCTTACCAGCATTTGTTATTGCCTGACTTTTGGATCTAAGTCATTTAACTGGAGTGAGATGGTATCTCATTGTAGTTTTAACTTGCATCAGATAAATCACTTTTATAATGAATTAATTTTCTTGGATGCCAATGTCCTGCATGATTCACCTATGACACTGTAGCTTTTAATCTAACGTATCTTACATCTGGGATTCCATGTCTCCTCCATAACGTGTCCCTTGATTGTTTTTATTTCAAAAAATTACTTGCTTTTCTTGTAGTGTATGTCTTTAGATAACTTGGTATTCATTTTGTGAGACTCATGTTGTTGCTCAGTTATCCAAGTCTTCACTTATGTCCTCCAATGGAGATGTATCACTTTGTTCACGTAGGTCCAGGATACTTCTTTTACCTTTCCTATTCAATGCCTATATTTTGTGCTTATTAAGAATGTGGATAACTTCTTCCAAATATTTCCTAGCAGGTATTTATTTATTTATTAGAGACTAGATCTCGCTATGTTGTCCAGGCTGGAATGCAGTGACATGATCACAGCTCACTGTATCCTCAAACTCCTGGCCTCAGGTGATCCTCCCGCCTCAGCCTCCCAAGTACCTGGGACCGCAGTTACGTGCCACTACACCCGTCTTTCTATTAGTTTATTTTTTGTTACTGTACTTTTGATTCTTTCTTTGCTGATTACCTTATTGAACTTTTTTTTATTATTATTTTAACATTTACTGATTGGCTTTTTTGAACCATTTTCCTGATAACTTGTCATTATAAACTCATACTGTCTTTTTCCTTCCGGTGTGTTATTTCTTTTCTTGCATCAGTACCCCAGTGAGAGTTTATGAGCATTCTTAAATAAGCATGCTGACTTCTTTTTCTCTTTTTTTGACTTTAGCAAGAATGCCTAGTCCATCATCGTGAAATTTTATATTGGCTCTTATTTGGTTCATTTCTGGCCTTCCAAGGTGTTTCAGCAAATTGTAGGTACTGAGGAGGCTTAGATTCAAGACATTCCTTTGACTTTGTTCGACTCAACTCTTTCCCTTTTACTTATTCTATAACTGTAGATTCCATTAGATATTTGAGAAATGCTTAACTAATATTACCAGAAATTCTAATAATAATTGAATTTTTGAAATTTATGGTGCTGAATTAGATTTTCCATTTTATTTAGGATGTATGTATTACTGTGTATACATCAACATGCAATTTTTTTTGTTCTCTCTGTGTTATTCTGTTAGAATTGGTATGAGGATTATGCTAGCTTTCTAATATAAATAAGGAAGCTTTATATTTGTTTATAAGCTCAAATAGAATCTAAATAGCTAAGCAACAACTGTAATCATCCAATGGATTTTTCTTGCCCACTGTTTAGATAGAGCCAATTTATCAAGCCAGGGGAATTGCAAAAAACTTGTCCACACCAAGAGCTGACTAAATGAGAGACCAGAGTTGTATTAGCGTTCAAATCAGCCTCCCCGAAAATCTGGAAGCTAGGATTTTCAAGGATAGTTTGGGAAAAGAGAGGGGCTGGACAGGCAATGGGTGCCTGCTGCTGATTGGTTGGGTGTATAATCACAGGGGTGTGGGAAATGGTCCTCCTGTGAGCTGAATCACTTCTGGGTGGTGCCACAGGAGCCATGGGTGGGTACAGGTGGAGTCACTGGTCATCAGACATAAGAAAATCCTGAAAAGATACCTCAAAAGGCTAATCTTAGGGTCTATAATAGTGATGTTATCTGCAGGAGTAACTGGAGAATTTGTGTATTTTGTGACCTTTGGAATGTCCTGTAATTGTTTATGTCTATATCTTTGCAGAATTTGGGCTCCTCTCATCCTTCCAGGCTGGTGGCCTTTTCTTAGCTTTAAAAAGTCAGTTGAGTTTTGAGGAAGGGCTACTATGATTTAAACTATAAACTAAATATCTCCCAAAGTTAGCTTGGCCCAAACCCGGGAATACATAAGGTAAGTCTGAAAGCTAAAGGCAAATGGAGATGGCCTTAGGTCAGATCTCTCTTACTACTATAATTTTCTCACTGTTATAGTTTTTGCAAAGGTGATTTCATTGTCTTTTCTTTAATATCTGAACAAACACACTTGGGGAATGGCTCACTTGGGGCCAGCAATTCTTGTATTTGACAGCTTTATCTTTTTCTTCCATGATCATTGCTCAATTCAGATTTTTATCCTCTGGTTTTTTTTTTTTTTTTTTTGGAGACAGAGTCTTGCTTCCTCGCCACGCCCCAGGCTGGAGTGCAATGGCATGATCTCGGCTCACTGCAACCTCCACCTCCCAGGTTCAAGCAATTCTCCTGCCTCAGCCTCCTGAGCAGCTGGGACTACAGGCATGCGCCACCATGCCCAGCTAATTTTTGTATTTTTAGTAGAGATGGGGTTTCACCATGTTGACCAGGATGGTCTTGATCTCTTGACCTCATGATCCGCCTGCCTCGGCCTCCCAAAGTGCTGGGATTACAGGAATGAGCCACCGTGCCCAGCCTCCTCTGGTTCTTTTAATTTGATTACTCATTTTTCCTAAAAGGTCAGTGTATCAATTAAATGTTTAGAACTTTGGCTTATAATTATACATAACATTCCTCAGAGCTTAAAACAAACAAACAAACAAAAAACCCTCAGGTATTTATAGTTAAATTATATTTCTCATTCCAGATGTTTCATATTCATGTTTTCTTTATATTGATGTTGATCTGAATTTCAGAGATTTGCTTTCATGATTGACATTTTGAAAGAACCAGTATGTGTTCATTGCTGGCAATTTTTTTCTTTTCCAATTAATTAAAACAGTCTACTTTTATCTTTATTAACTCTCACCGGCTCTTCTTGTTTTTCTTGATTTTCTAACTTCTTCCTTAGAATATTAAACTATATATTTTCATCCTTTTTTTAAAACTGCACACCAAAAGTGACCAAGAAAGGTCTCAATCGACAAGAAGTTTATTTTGCCAAGGTTGAGGATAACCAAGCAAAAAGAAACACAAGTCACGGTATGATCTGTGCCTTGTGCTTCTTCCAAAGAGTGTTTTGAGAACGTCAATATTTAAATAGGAAAGAGTGAGAAGAAAAGGAAAGAAAGGAAAAAAAATGGAGGCGAGTAGATAAGGAGACAAGTGGTCATATTCTTTTGAGGCTCGGATTAGCACTCAGTGGATCTACGTTTTATATGTGAAAAGAAAGGAATGGGGAAAAAGCCAATTATGCGTTCATCTCCTGCTCAGTAGATCTACATTTCATATGAGATAAAGAAAGCCTGTGAAGGTACTGCTCTCTGGGAACAAAAGGAAGGCAGTTTTTGCTTGACTCAACTCCTAAGTTTAACTTTCCCTTTAGCATAGTGAGTCTGGGGTCCTGCGATTTTATTTTCCTCTCACATAATTGTTGGAGCTTAGAGAATGTGTCTGAGTCAGGTGGCACCAAAGAATGTGAGTGGTGGCGAATCTGTATGGGTCTGCAGCAACCTCATTAAATTCTTGCCTCCTCAGAAGCAAGGATTCCACTGAGGGGCATATGGCAGAGTGAGAGACTGAGGCAAGTTTTAGAGTAGGATTGAAAGTATATTAAAAAGTTCTAGAGCAGGAACGAAGGTAAAGCACATTTAGAAGAGGGTCAAGTGGATGACTTGAAAGATCAAGGGCACGGTTTGACCTTTGACTTAAGGTTGTATATGTTGGCATACTTCTGGGGTCTTCTAGTGTTGCTTCTCTTTGGGGTGGGCTGTCCGCACCCGCAGTGGCCCACCAGAGCTTGGGAGGGGCCGAATTTGCACTGCGTTTGCTGGAGTTGTACTCATGCTCCCTTGAGGCTTTTTTTTTTTTTTTTTTTTTATTTTTTTTATTTTAATGCAAGCATTTTGCCTCAGTGCACATGCTTGAGTCCACTTACCCAGCTCCTGAGATCTTATCAGGAAGCAGCTGATCACCAGTTTCAGGTTTTTCTCTATCTTTTGGGAGAGTGCTGTTCCTTGGTGCCGGCTGCAACCAATTATTGTTTTAGAGAAACAGCTTAGTAATTGCCTGCCATCATCTGATGGTTGCCTGACATTCCTGGTGGGGGTGAGATGGAGGGTGGTCTTCTGCCCTGCTCATGTCTGCCTAACTACCTATGGTAACATAATGAATGCTTCTAAGGCTATGCATCTTTCTCTTGATACAGGCTCACCTGCGCATTGCTGGATGGAAACGAAAGCCTCTCCAAAAGTCTGGCTCTGCTTGGAGGTCCTTTAAGCACAGGTGGGGAAAC
This sequence comes from Cheracebus regulus, assembly GCA_963574635.1. NCBI lineage: Eukaryota > Metazoa > Chordata > Mammalia > Primates > Pitheciidae > Cheracebus > Cheracebus regulus. The sequence continues at coordinate 3,379 of CAUYQU010087628.1, read as the reverse complement.
GATAGCATTAGTAGTTGGAAAAAGGCTCACTACAGTTTGGAAATAGCAGTCATTTTCTCCAAGCTGGCTTCTATCTGTGCGTGGTTTGGTAGCTCAGTGTTCAGTTTCTGGATTTAGACTGCCCAGACTGCTGTCTTGGCTTTGGCATCTACTAACAGAATAAACTGCTGGAGAGTCAGGGGTACTGGAAGCAGTTCTAGGGCTTTTGCTCAGTCCCTCCCTCCTGCAAACTGGCAGGGCTGCCCCCTTATTTGGATGAAGCCATCATTGTTCAGGGCAGGGCTGCCCCCTTATTTGGATGAAGCCATCACTGTTCAGGGCAGGGCATCCTGTAAGGTGGGCTTCTCCTAGATTTCCTGGCAGGAAGTGAGGCTTCCCTCTGCCCTAACCCACCCTAGAACTTTAGACCAGAAAGAGGAGGTCAGGATCTGCATGTTTCACTGCTTTCTTTTCTTTCCTTCACTTTCTTCTTGCTTCTATTCCAGAGACCAGAGTGTGTATATTTTTTTCATTTTACTGAGACTTCCTTACATCAGGCCCCTCCTTTCTCAAACCAAGCCTTTTGTATTGGCCAAGATATGGGAATCAAAATGATTTACAGGTAGGAAAAACAAATCAGGAAATATGTAAAAACCACTGTACTCGTTGACACAGAAACACAGAGTACCATTTCTCTGAAAAATACTCATCACTTTTTAAATTCAGAGATACCATCAATTGTGAAATACATCACCAGCTTTATTTCAGCTTCTTAGGGAAAAAATTCTATTTCATTACCTGAATAACTGATGAACTAATTAACAATGACATAAATGTACAATTATAAACCGCTTTTATTTCTCAATCAAAATTTAAGTCTACAATTTAATAATTCTCATTAATAGCCCAAAGAAGTTTCTTTGGGAAAATTTTGGTCATAGCAATTAATTGAGTATACCATAAATATAATATTTTTTTTAACAATCCAGGTTCTTGAACTCAAAAAATTTAGCACACTTCAGCTTACCAGTAAAATGTAAGTTGTATCAAATAATATTAGGGTTACCGTCTGTATTTTTTCTATGATTAAAAGGTTTGTTTTGCTTTCTTTACTAAAGTGAAAAATCTCTAAAGGTTAAGAGTTTCGAATGAAAATCAAAAAATAACTTTTGATAAATCAAAGTTCATTTCCTAAGTAATTGACCTCCATGTATGACTAGGTGACTCTAACACTTGGAGGCATTGAAATGTGTCTGCTATATTTGGAAATACCCAGCGATGACCAAAATAAAGATAAAAGCAGGAACTGACCAGCTTCTAGAAAGGCTGTGGTAGGAGGATCACTTGAGCCTGGGAGGGCGAGACCACAGTGAGCTGAGATAGCACCTCTGAACTTAAGCCTGGATAACAGAGTGAGACACTGTCTCAAAAAAAAAAAAGTCATAATTCAAAAAGCTAGTTTTTGAAAACTACTAATTATAAATATTTGGTACGACTGATAAAGACAGTAAAGAAAGCACCGTTTACTGATACTGGGAAGGAGAGAGGAACACAGGATCCAAAGGGATCAAAATGGTGATAAGAAAACAGTGAAATCCCAGCACTTTGGAAGGCCGAAGTGGGCAGATCACCTGAGGTCACAGTTTGAGGCCAGCCTGGCCAACATGGTGAAACCCTGTATCTATTAAAAACACAAAAATTAGCTGGGAGTGGTGGCACATGCCTATAATCCCAGCTACTTGGGAGGCTGAGGCAAGAGAATCACTTGAACCTGGGAGGCAGAGGTTGCAGTGAGCTGAGATCACGCCACTACACTCCAGCCTGGGCAACAGAGTGAGACTCCATCTCAAAAAAAAAAGAAAAAAGAAAAGAAAAAAGAAAAAAAAATTAAAAGGCAGCAAAATTACAGACCATAGATGGAAAAATTCCAAAAAAAAGTTACAAAATCAAATCCAGAAATATAGAAAAAGGATAGTTCATTACAACCAAGTGAGTTTTATCCCAGTAATGCGAAGTTGGTTTAAAATTTGAAGATCAGTCAGTATAATTCATTTTCTTAACAGAATAATGGAGAAAAACCATATGACCATCTCAATATATACAGAAGAAACATTAAATATCTATTTATGACAATACCTCTCAACTAATTAGAACTAGAAGGAAGCTTTTTCAATCTGATTAAGGGAATCTACAAAAAATGACAGCTAACATAATGGTGCAAGATTGAATTTTCTTTTCCTAATTTCAGAAACAAGGTAAAGTTACCATTCTCACTACTTCTCTTTAATATGGTACTGGAAGTCAATATTAAGGGTGAAGATTGAATGTTTTTTCCCTAAATTCAGAAATAAGGCAAAGTAACCCACTCTCACTACTTCCATTTCATATGGTACTGGAAGTCCTAGCTAGTACAATAAGGCATACAGATAAAACAAAACGCATACAGAAGAAAGAAATAGTTAAAACTAGTTTTATTCTTAGATGACATGATTGTCTATGTTGGCAATCTAAGTGAATCTACAAGAACTCTGGAAGCTCACAGGATACAATGTCAATCTATAGAATTAATTTCTTTCTGCATACTAGCAACCAACAATTTGAAAATCAAATGTAAAAACCAATACCATTTATAATACAATAAACAATTTAATATACTTACAAATAACATGTAAAACCTCCACACTGAAAACAACAAAATATTGCAGAGAGAAAGCAAAGAAGACCTCTCCCATGAATCTTTCTATCCTTATACCATAGCATGGTCTATTATAATGTTACAATAAAATTTAAAATCAGATAGCCGAAGTCCTCTTTCTTCTTTTTCAAAATTGTTTTGGCTATTGTAGGTTTTTGCATTTCCTTTAAATCTTGAAATCAATTTGTTAATTTCTACCAAACTGCTGGAATTTTGAACAGGATAATATTGGTTCTATTAATCACTTTGAGAAGGATTCACATCTTAACAATGTTGAGTTTTTCAATATATCAGCATTGTATATTTTTAAAATAACTTAAGTCTTCTTTAATTTCTGTCTGCAACATTTTATTGTTTTCAGTGTAGAGGGTCCATTTTTGTGTTCTTTTGTTCTAGATTGTAATTCCTTCTCCAAAAAATCCTTCATATATTTACTCATTTGATCAATTTCTCTGGATATAACCAATCTCCCAGCACAGTTGCCACACCTGCTCCATGACATGGATAGCTTCATTATGCCATCTGGGCTCTGACAGGCATGCTAGGGTTTTCTCCCATGTGGATATCCTCTTTTCCTTGCTTGGGGTTTGACTCTGCACTCTAGGCCTACCTTCTGCATAGATGCCCCTTACTCTGCTTTGGCCCTTCATTTCATGCCAGGATTTGCAAACATGTGAACGTCTACCTCCCCGTGTTGGGTTCTGA
>CAUYQU010087625.1:0-13793 GCA_963574635.1 Cheracebus regulus | reverse complement strand
AAGAATCCCATTCTCTCTCCCTCTTTCTCTTCCTCTTTCTATCTTTCATTCTTTTTTTCTTTCTTTTGCTGTTTCTTTCTTTCTCCTTTTCTCTCTTTTTCTAAAATCTCTTCCTCTTTCTTTCTCTCTTTCATTCTTTTTATTCTAAAAAAAAAAAAAAAAGGATAGGAACCTAGTGAAAAATATAGCTCAGCTTTGTACATGTCAGATGGTTAAGAAATACATGAGTACAATAAATATCACACTTTGCCTTGAAAAAGTGCTGAAATTTGCCTGTGGACTTGGGTGTTGGAAGGGTTGCAGCTTGTGCGATATTGTGAGGTGATGGAAGGAGAGTCATCTGAAATTGGACAGAAAGCTGTTACACCACATGGTGATGGGTATAGGCATATTTCATAATCGCTGGATACCTTAGCGATCTGAGGTATCCAGAAGATATTTGGGGTTAGATATGTGTATGTTTTGTCTTATTTCTACACACTTCAGTTTAGCTGGGTGCAGTTTTCTACATTCTCCTAGTGTAAGCTTGTGCAACCTGTGTCCTGGAGGCCTCATGCAGCCCAGAACGACTTTGAATGCAGCCCCACACAAATTCTCAAACTTTCTTAAAACATTATGAGATTTTTGGTGTGATTTTTTTTTTAACTAGCTTGTCAGTTATCGTTAGTGTTATGTATTTTATGTGTGGCCGAAGACAATTCTTCTTTCAGTTTGGCCCAGGGAAGCCAAAAGATTGGACACTCCTGGCTTACAGTTTGTGACAGGGTGAGATATCATATATCAATCACATTGAAACAAATTTGCATTTTCAGAACAAGGGTGATTGCAGGAATGACTGTAGAGCGCTAAGAGATCACTGTCCTTTATCTGTACTTTCAAAATCCCAAAAGTTCTTTGTAAGTTTGGCACAAATTCATTTGTTAGCAAAGCTTAATGTGGATATTCATGTTTTCCTAAAATATTGCATTTCAGTTATTAAAGTGCTGTCGCAGACCCCATGAGAGTCTGAATATACCTTTTAGAGTTTGAAAAATTCTATTTTCCAAAACACATCTGGCGCTAAGGGAAGGGGGAATGGTAGGTCTGTGTTGCTGAGCATCTGCGTTGTGTCTGGCATCACGACGGGTGCGGCAGATGCAGACACACAAGGCACAGTCCCTGGGAGATGCAGGGAACTTCAAGTCTAGGAGAGGCTACCACACTCTTTGTGCTGTTGTAGTAGATGTCTGTACTATGCACGAGTGGAGAAAAGAAGGAGGCATTCTTTCTAGCTAAAGTGTTCAAAGCAGGCTTTCTAGAGAATGTGACACCTAGATTGGGTTTGCAGGGAGTGGTTAGGAATTCTCTAGGCAAAGGAGAAAGTCATTCCAGGTAGAAAAAAATGTGTAAAGGTGTGAAGGCACAGTTACAAAACAGCAGGTCCAAGGTGATGTCACACAACTATAACATCTAAAGGGCTGCCATAAAAAAGTACAGCAGAGTAGGTAGCTTAAAGAATACGAATTTATTTCTTTGTAGTTCTGGAGGCAAAAGTTCAAGATCAAGGTGTTGGCAGCAATGATTCCTTCTGAGGCCTCTTTCCTTAGTTTGTAGGTAGCCATCTTATCCTGTGTCTTCATATTGCCTATCCTATGTCTTCAAGTGCCCTAATCTCCTCCTCTTATGAGAGAACCTGTCATATTTGATTAGGGCCCACCCTACCTAGCTTATTTAACCTCATTACCTTTTAAAGACTCTATCTCCAAATATTCACATTTGGAGGTGCTGGGAGTTAGGACTTTAAATATGAATTTTGGAGGGACACAGTTCAGCCCATCACACCTGGGCTGGAACAGGAGAAGCATGAGCAAAGCACACAGAAGCTGGAGGAAGGTGTGATACATTATCATTGGACTTGGGGACTTGGAAAAACTTTAAGGGTATAGGTCTTGAAGAATGAGTAGAATTTCATGTTGAGTTGTGCCCAATTCTCTATTAGTCTGTTCTCACACTGCTATAAAGACATACCTGAGACTGAGTAATTTATGAAGAAAAGAGGTTTAATTGACTCACAGTTTTGTAGGCTGTGCAGAAGGCATGGCTGGGGAGGACTCAGGAAACTTACAATCATGGCAGAAGGTGAGGGGGAAGCAGGCACATCTTCATGTGGTGGCAGGAGAGAGAGAGCGAAGAGGGAGGTGCTACACACTTTTAAACAACCAGATCTTATGAGAACTCACTCTCTATCCCTAGAACAGCAAGGGAGAAATCCACTCCCATGATTCAATCACCTGCCAGGCCCCACCTCCAACACTTGGGATCACAATTCAACATGAGATTCGGATGGGGACAGAGCTAAACCATATCACTCCCCTACTACAAAATCCCATTATAGTAGTCCTCCTGAATAAAGTCTATCTTATCATCCTAAAAAAAAAAGAGAGAGAGAGAGAGAATTTCATCACATTGAGAAGGAAGCAAATCCAAGTTTTAGGCCTTCGTTAGAAGCCTAACCACATATACCACATACACCACATATACCATAGCCTGTGCACCTAAATGTCCAGGACCTGGTCTTCCCTGAAAGGGGCTGATCACCACTTTCTCTGCTTCTGACCCCTGATTTGTGCAATCCACAGTCTCTACTGCCCCTGGGCCTCTCACTATCTGTTCCAAAGACCTCCTATCCCTTCTAAAAGAATAATGATCTTGTCTCTTCATTTCTGAATCAGCACAGCAGCAAATAGCTTCTTTCCTCCATGTTTCCCCCAGAAAAAAAAGAAAACTGTTCCTTCTTTCCTCTTGTCACTGGACAAGCTGCCATGCCCACCTTCCCTCATGCCTCCTGGAAGCAGAGTCTCAGTCCTCAGCCTTGCCGTGGCATGGCCCTGTGGAGTACAGCCGGTCTGAATGTGGCCAGCTCCTCCATCATATCAGAAACGTGCTGGGACTATGGGGCCCAGCAAAACTCTGACAGCCACAGAGGACTAGTGCCTGCCAGTGTATGTCTAGTAATTTTTCTTAGCAGTTTCTTTTCAGAAGTATTCAGATACTCCAGAGCTAAGAAAAGGATCACAGAATTCTCCTTATCTTAGTAAAATTATAGGATTTAGGCCATTGTTGTATACATGTTTGAAATCAGAAGTTGAAGTAAACATTAAGTTTATTTAACCAAAGTAGCCCAAGGTGCTTGTTAACTCACTCATCTTTACTGAGCAGTGTGCTCCAGGGTATAGAGGAGACGCGTGTGTGTGTGTGTATGTGTGTGTGTGTGTGTGTGTAACATATGGTGTCAAATAAATGAAAAGATGTTTGAAAGAAAAAATGAAGACTGCTTCCCAAAGTGTGTTCAGAGGAACTCTAGTCCCACTGGTTGTTGAGAAAGTCAAGTTTCCACGGCCAAACAAGGCTTCCAAAGCTGAAATTCCAAACAAGTTTAGGAAGCGCTGCATATCCTCTGCTCCTTTGGAGAGCAAATGTGATAACAGCATATTAAAGACTCTGAAAGGTCACATACTAAACAAACAGATTTAACTTTATTTTGCCTGGATTCTCAAAAACTTACTGGTACCAACCCATAGGGCACATTCTGAGAAATCTCAGACTAAGACATTTATGATGCTTTAAAGGGACTGTCAGAGCATATTTCTGTTTCTCACTTGGAAGCATATCCTAGAAATCCAAGGCAGAGGAATTGGATGCTTTTATTATTTTAGGTTTAGAAACGAAAATGTAGGAATTGCATCCTTATGACAAATGGAAAATGAATCAGATTTGCTTGACTTGCCTAGTGATTTTTAATTTTTAGAATCTTCTATATAAACTAGTAATTACGATGATGCAGCCATCAAATGGTATGTAATTATACCCTTGAAATAATGGAAAATGAGCACTTTTTTAAATGAAAAAAAAAAAACCCCTAAAGTAATTATTGGATGATGAAAATAAATTAATTCAATTCAGTACTTAAAAAATGAAAATTACTGTGATCCCTGAAGCAGTATAGATGCACATGTAAGTTCTTTCATATGGAAAATTACAACAGAAAAATGCTGAAATATTAAGAAAGTGTGGCACCCATTGCCTTTTTTCCTATAAATTCAGTCTTACAGCTTAAGATGGCAAATTTCGAGAGAGGCTGGTAAGCAGATGTTTCATAGCTAGTAAAAGAGGGATCAGGATTTGAGGCATGTCCTCATGTCTCTGGGGCCCACATACTTAACCCTTTACTAGAGCTGCAGTGAGGAAAAATAAATTGATAGTAACATTTTGTCCCTCCTGTCCCATTCTTCTCACTGCCCAACCACCCAACAAAAGTCAATTTTGTGTTGTAAAAGTCTAAAACGCCATCTAAAGTACTACAGTGTTGGAGAACACTTTGCTAAACTGTACTTCTATATGGCAGTTGTTCTGGAATATTTCCCACTAGCATTGCAGAAGTGCCGTGTTTCACTACATTGTTAAAATTGCTTCCATCTTTTAGGCCCCATCGGTGTGCCACAAAAACATCTGCATCAGCAGTTGTTATTTGTCAAGACAATAGCTGCTACTGACGACCATGCACTTAATCCAGTTGATTCTGTGGAGACAGACTGCCAATACTGCCCCAGTATCATAAACTGGTCATAAAATAGTTTATGTAATGGTTGCTAATAGACACATGCTCAGGTTTTCATAACGGCCATGCGACAGATTGTAAAGCTTTGGGAACTCGTTTTTTTTGACATGAAAGATCTTATATTTGAGAATATCAATTGGGGAATTAAATTAGAATATAATTCCTTCCCTAGTGTACAAAATTGTATTTCCTATTAATGTCACTTAAGTTTTGCTGTCTGAATGTTGGGTGGGCTGAAATGTAATTTCTGAGTCTTTTCATGAAGTCAATGCTAGAAAATTAATCAAGTGCCACAATCAAGAATAAAAAAAAAAAACCATAAAATACACTTGAAAAACTTCTTAAGATTTAAAGATATTTCTGATGGAAAGTATGTTATTAATTTTTAAAATGAGGAAGGGGAAATTATTTTTCATAACTGAGATGTCACCAAACACTAATAAGACTTTGGAGCAGACTTTTAATGACAGCATCTATGTTCTGAGTCCTCCTTTGAAGGGAAATTGGTGTTTGTAGGACTTAGAACCTTTTTTTCCCTCATGGTAGAAGGACTGGTTGTTGGGTGGAGAATTCAATTAGTTTTACTGTTCTTTTTCCTTCCTGGTAATAGCTAAGGCATTGCTGAAACAGTGTGCCCATGTGACCCATAAGTACACTCTCTCACACTTGAACTTTGTTCCATCTTCTAGGGTGATGCGTGTGTACTTGTGTCAAGTTATTTTGCCCATATTAAGTGCGGCACAGAATGATAGAGTACTCACCTCTTTGATAAGCGGGCTAGCTCTATAAATGAGCCACCTCAACGAGGCCATTCGCTGATGCCGAAACCCTCCCAGTTCTCAGAAATAAGTCTACTAAATGATGGTGTCTTCTCCCAGCCTTTTTCTCATCCCATTCAGCTCCTCCCAGGGCCTGTTAGCTTTCTGTTTTCCCCAACAATATGACCAGTGCAGCAAATAATTTATATAGTAGATGCCAGCATGCACAACAGTGAGGTGACACAGAGGAGCTCATCAACCCTCTTAGCTGACGTGCAGAGAAGATCACTGCTTGGTTAAATAGATGAGTAACCTGTTTAGAGAACTATAATTTAATATCTTTAATTATAGTTAACTCTGATTAAAGCTCATCTGAACATTACCAACCACCTTTTTTTTTTTATGGCAGTAATGAATTATTTTTCTAATCAATAAATTCTAACATTATCTACAATTCTCTGCTTATCTCAAAAGCTAAGTCTGTGGACCCAGGCTGGGATAATGATGTCATAATTTATATTCTTAAAATGTTGCTCTTGTATTTTGGAATATTTCTGATTAGAGATATTGGGGTTATAGTCAAGGAGCAGTGTTGGGTAAAAAAGAGAAGCAATTGTAAAAAACAATTTTAAAAAATTGGGGGGTTCGATATTTAGTGGGGAAAAGACAACTGATATAAAAGGAAAAAGGAATCTTACTTTGGAAATGAGCGGAATATAACAGAAATAGCCGTTTGACCACTTACTGTGATGCTGCCAAACTGGAACTCGGGTGTTGTTCACATCTTTTCAGCCTGCGACAGTCGCAGAGAAAGTTTTCACCTATTACATCAGTCATTGCCAAAGATCAGTTCTAGAAGAGTGTAGTAATGATAACTGTGGCGCCCTACAGAATGTTTTCAAATTTAAATTTTAAAAAATAAACTATGTAAGGGCATTCTTTTAATACATGCCCAATACTCTTGGATTGTCTTCAAAACCTACTCATTACAGTTGTTAACTATTAGTCACTGGAGATTTTACTCATAAGAACCTAAAGTAGGTGTCATGAAAATCACTGGCCTATATTCATTCCTGAATAAATAACCACTGAAAAGATACTAATATTCTGAAATCAAACCCTCCATTTTTTTAAAACCATTTTTAAATGATATAATCTCTGTTGTATTACATGATGTGTTAGGCAATTCTTGCATTGTTATAAAGACATTTCTGAAACTGGGTAATTTATAAAGAAAAGAGGTAGCTGGGTACGGTGGCTCATGCCTGAAATCCCAGCACTTTGGGAGGCCAAGGTGGGCAGATTAATTGAGGTCAGGAGTTGGAGATCAGCCTGGCCAACACAGTGATACCCCGTCTCCACTAAAAATACAAAAATTAACTGGGAGCAGTGGTACGCGCCTGTAATCCCAGCTGCTCCAGAGGCTGAGGCACGATAATTGCTTGAACCTGGGAGGTGGAAGTTATAGTGAGCTGAGATCGCACCCGGCACTTCAACCTGGGTGACAGAGTGAGACCCTATCGCAAGAGAAAAAAAAAAGACGCTTAATTAATCCACAGTTGTGCAGATTGTACAGGAAGCATGGGGCCGGCATCTGTTGCCCAGGCTGGAGTGCAGTGGCACGATCTCAGCTTACTGCAACCTTCACCTCCTGGGTTCCAGTGATTCTTCTGCCTTAGCCTCTTGAGTAGCTAGGATTACAGGCACAGCTACCATGCCCAGCTAGTTTTGTAAGTGCTACACTTTCAAGCAACCAGATCTCACAAGCACTCAGTCACTATCACAAGGACAGCACCAGATCATGAGGGATCCACCCTATGATCCAGTGACCTCCCACCAAGCCCCGCTTCTAACACTGGGGATTACAGTTCAACATGAAATATAGAGGGAACAGCATCCAAATTGTATCACAAACTTTCCTGTCTTTCAAATAATACACAGTAAAAATAATGTAATTCTTTTTTGTACCTAGCACAGTGCCTATGTATAGCAAGCATCCGGTATGTTTTGAATAACCTTTCCTACTAAATGTGATCTGACACAACATTGTTTCAGGGGAGCCACTGATGCTGGAGGCTCTTTGTACCTGTCCTATGCTCCTAGTTGACTGTCTTTTTGTAATTGGTTATTATTCTGTCTGCATCCTCAGCGTCTCATGCCACTGCTGAGGATGAAGTAGTTTGAACCACTTCTTCTCTTCAGTTTTTCCCCAGCATGTGGGGAGGTTGAGGCAGGCAGATCATTTGAGGTCTGGAGTTCAAAACAAGCCCAGCCAACATGGTGAAACACCATCTTTACTAAAAAAAGAAAAAAAAAAAAAATATATATATATATATATATATATATATATCCAGGCATCATGGTAGCAGGCGCCTGTGATCCCAGCTACTTGGGAGGCTGAGACAGGAGAATCGCTTCAACCTGGAAAGTGGAGGTTGCAGGGAGCCAGGATCATGCCATTGCAATCCAGCTTGGGTAACAAGAGTGAAACTCCATCTCAAAAAAAAAAAAAAAAAGTGTCTTAAAATGGTTGTCAGACCACTAGAAAAGTGGCTCTTTAAGCTTCTTAAAGAAAAAGCAAAGATCCAAGAAGATGCTGCTTTTCGTAGAGAGTGACTTACACTTTCTTTTCTAAGGAAAGAGTGGAGTAATATGAAGGAATTTGTATCCAAAGGCGGAGGACTGAAAGATATTTCCTAAAATACCTCCTAGCAAATGTTGGCAGCAAGCCTAGGTCCTGACTAATGAAGTAATATATGGGAAGATGTTCATAGCAACTCCTTTGGGGCTCTTCATAGTAGATTTTAAAAAGAGACAAGATAAATAAACTGGAAATATATGAGGATAGAGGAAATTAGGGGACAAAGCTTATGCCAAGAGTTGGCAGTTATCTTCTATATCTAATAAAGGCCAAAACAGAATGATCCTCAAACTGGAGATATGTATAGATAGAGATAAAAATATTTTTAAAAACACCTGACTGACTTATGTGTTTTTCTCAGCTTCTTCCATGGAGAGGGGCATTTAGCCATCTGCTTTGTTAAAGAAAGCAGGCACCACCTTATTGCATGTGCTGGCCACCAAGAAGCTTGAAATCTGTTTCTTTTCTTTTCTTTTCTTTTTTCTCCTCCCCTCCCCTCCCCTCCCCCCTCCCCTCTCCTCTCCTTCCTTGCTTTCCTCCCTCCCTCCCTCCTTCTCTTCCTCCCTTCTTTCCTTTCTTTCATCTCACTCTGTTGCTCAGACTGCAGGGCAATGGTATGGTCACAGCTTACTGCAGCCTCAACCTCCAGGGCATAATCAGTCCTCCAGCCTCACCTTCCCAAGTCACTGAGACTAAAGGTGTATACCAGCACCCTGACTAGTTTTCTTATATTTTATAGAGATGGGATCTCACTGTGTTGCCCAAGCTAGTCTCAAACTCCTGGGCTTAAATGCTCCTTCCTGCTCAGCCTCCCAAAGTCTGGGATTACAGGCATGAGCCACTTGGAACCTCTTCTTGTTCTCCCCAGATGTTTCTTGGGAGCCTGGGGACAGAAGACTCACCGTGCCTTTGGCTCGTGCTCTGCCTTACTATGCATAGATTGCACTGGGGCTGTTCCTGACACTCCTGGCACAGGGATTGGTCGCTCATTCAGGCTGATGCCTGCCCTTTGCCCTGTCTCCTTTGGCCAGAGGCAGCTCGGTTATGATTTGCTCTTAGGCTCTGCCACACTGCAGCTTGTGTTTCTTTTATAATCCACAGACAAGAAGAAAAAATTTCAGCCTTTTAAGAAGTTGTTTGGCAAAAGGAAAAAGAAAGGCACTTCATTGTTCCGGGCTCAGTCAGTGGGGAAGAAGAGTTATTCTCACCAGAGTGTCAGCAATGGGACCTTCTCTTCGGATGAGGAGACCCTGGAAGACAATCTAAGGTAATGACTTGCACTTTCTTTTCACATCCTTGATGGAGTCCCAGGTGGGGAATGGTATCCCAAAGGAGGTAGGTGCTGTTTTTGGTTCCAGCAGACAAGAACAGAATCACAAATGGGCAGGGCGTGGTGGCTTACTCCTGTAATCTCAACACTATGGGAGGCCAAGGCAGCCAGATCACTTGAGGTCAGGAGTTTGAGACCAGCCTAGCAACACAGGGAAACCCTGTTTCTACTAAAAACATACAAAAAAATTAGCCAAGCGTGGTGGTGTGCACCTGTAATCCCAGCTACTGAGGAGGCTGAGGCACAAGAATCACTTGAACCCGGGAGATGGAGGTTGCAGTGAGCTGAGATCGCGCCACTGCAATCCAGCCTGGGTGATGGAGTGAGATTCTGCCTAAAAAAAAAAAAAAAAAAAAAAAAATCACAAGTGGGTTCCATCTCTGGGAAGATGGGTGCATTCTGCTTGGAGAAGTCACCCTGAGGAGTTAGCAAATGAGTCTGACCTCATTTTCTGGGAGTGCACAGGAACTGGGCATTCATTTTGCTGCTCTTGATTGTGGAAGGAGGTAACGCTCCACTGGCTTGGCTCGCCAGGGTTCCTCAGATTGAGGAAGACTGTGTTCCCTTATGCCACTGCTTTACAAAGAGAAAGGGTATCCTAGGGTAGACTTTACACCATTGTTGCGGACGCAGGTTGCTCAGGCACAGGTGGTCACCCTTCATATACCTGGCCATCTCTAGCAATTTCTGGAGCCTGTTTATGTTTCTCCCTCCCTCCCTTCCTCCCTTTTTTCCTCCCTCCCTTACTTATTTCCTTCTTTCTTCCCTCCCTCCCTTCTTCCCTCTTTCTCCCCCAACTTCTCCCTTTCTTCCCTTCCTTCCTTGTTTTCTTTCTTTCCTTGCCTCTTAGAACACAGGCACTAAATCTGGCTGTGACAGTGTCAGGAACTCAGAAAAGTAGGGCCAGGAAGTACTTTCTCACCTGAGTGCTGGGAATTGAAGTCAGAGTCAGAGCTGGTTAAACTCTGATACTGACAGCTTAGAAACCAGCTCCTCTGAGAAACCTTTTCCGACAACCCCATCTGATTTATTTGCCCTTGTCTGTGTTCTCCTAGCATCGTGTGCCTGATTTCTACAGAGAACTTGTCACTTTCTATGGAAATTATTGATTTGCTTGTCTGTATTTCTCACTGGACTGTCAGTTTCATGAAGTCAGGGACTAGGTTTCATTCAGCCTTGTAATGCATGCTCAAAAAAATGTTTCCCATGAATGCCTGACACTGTGTAAGCTAAGCGGAAGGACTAGATGGTATCCTCTATGATATTCTCACCGTGCTTCAAGGACAGAGACAAAAATATCCTCTATGGTGTGTGTCAGTAAGTGAATTCTAGTGAACACTGCTGTTGTGTCCAAATTACAAAAACCCTCAGACTAGCGGTGCACATTTTTACAGCAAATATTTAGCAACAGCATTTGTTAGTCCTGATATTGACTCTTTTCCTTAACAGCCCTGTGTTTATTTTCTGTTGTCTTTATAGGGTAAGACAATGACTTAATTTGACTGCAGGGAAGGATGTGACTGAAAGGAGAGCACAGCTAGCACTAACTCACTCAGCTGGTGGAATGTTGTTCCAGTGGATAGGCCGGGAGTGTGCAGTATGAATCCGTTTTGATTTTACTTCAGTTTTTCAGTTGTAAAATAAGGGTGTGAACTTTTTAGCCTCATGGTATCAGGATGAGGAACAGATAGTAAAATGACACTAAGTGGCAGTTTAACACAAAATGAGGTCAAGTCTGGAAAGTTCTCCCTTAGAAGGCCAGTTCTGTGGAAACGCAACCCACCTTTTTGTAGTATAGTGGGTATGGCATAGTTTTGCCAAGTCTGATTTCATACTGAGCTGTGTTGGACTCTTACTGGAGTCTTGGACCTGGACCCCGGAGGTTCTCTTCCCATTTAAATCTTTTATTCTGTTTACCTCTTGGGGCTTTCCTTAAGGTTTTAGGTTTTACAGAGCCTTGGAAAATTCCACTTTGGATCAAATAGCTGCATTTTTAATAATGTCACCGGTCCTCATTATTGACTCTTGTCTACAAACCCACATTTATGAGACATGTACTATATTTTCTTTTTTTTTCTTTTTTTTTTTTTTTTTTTTTTTTTGAGGTGGAGTTTTGCTCTTGTTGCCGAGGCTGGAGCACAATGGCACAATCCTGGCTCACTGCAACCTCCGCCTCCTGGGTTCAAGCGATTCTCCTGCCTCAGCCTCCTGAGTAGCTGGGATTGCAGGCATGCACCACCATGGTCAGCTAATTTTGTACTTTGAGTAGAGACAGGGTTTCTCCATGTTGGTCAGGCTGGTCTCAAACTCCCGACCTCAGGTCATCTGCCTGCCTTGGCATCCCAAAGTGCTGAGATTACAGGCATGAGCCATCGTGCCTAGCCAAGACGTGTACTATATTTTAATTAAACGTTTCTTTTTATAATAAACTCAGCTTATAAGTAACAATATAAAAGGATAAGCTTTGGACTATTAATTTTTAAAATGTCACTTAAATATTAAAAAGATTTGTGGGTATATACCCAGAGGAGTATAAATCATTTTGCCTTAAAGCCACACTCATGCAAATGTTTATTGCAGCACTGTTCACAATAGCAAAGACATGGAGTCAACCCAAACACCCATCAGTGACAGATTGGATAAAGAAAATGTGGTACATATGCACCACGGACTTCTATGCAGCCATAAAAAAGAACGAGATCTTGTCTTTTGCAGGAACATGTATGGAGCTGGAGGCCATTATCCTCAGCAAACTAATGCAGGAACAGAAAGCCAAATACTGCATGTTCTCACTTATAAGTGGGAGCTAAATGATGAGAACTCATGGACACAGAGAGGGGAACCACAGACACTGGGGCCTACTTGAATGTGGAGGGTGGGAGGAGGGAGAGGAGCAGAAAAGATAATTTCCTGGTCTTAATACCTGGGTGATAAATAATCTGTGCCACAAACCCCCGTGACGTGAGTTTACTTAGGTAACAAGCCTTCATATGAACTCCTGAGCCTAAAATAAAAGTTAAAAAAATTAGGATAGAAACACAGCCAGGTGTGGCAACATGTGCCTTTTTTTTTTTTAAATATATATTTTATTGCATTTTAGGTTTGGGGGTACATGTGAAGAACATGCAAGATTGTTGCATAGGTACACACATGGCAGTGTGATTTGCTGCCTTCCTCCCCATCACCTATATCTGGCATTTCTCCCCGTGCTATCTCTTCCCAACTCCCCACCCCCCACTGTCCCTCCCCTATTTCCCCCGCACAGACCCCAGTGTGTAGTGCTCCCCTCCCTGTGTCCCTGTGTTCTCACTGTTCAACACCCACTTATGAGTGAGAACATGCAGTGTTTGATTTTGTGTTCTTGTGTCAGTTTGCTGAGAATGATGGTTTCCAGATTCATCCATGTCCCTACAAAGGACACGAACTCATCGATTTTTATGGCTGCATAGTATTCTATGGTATATATGTGCCACATTTTCCCTGTCCAGTCTATCATCGATGGGCATTTGGGTTGGTTCCAAGTCTTTGCTATTGTAAACAGTGCTGCAACGAACATTCGTGTGCATGAGTCCTTATAATAGATCGATTTATAGTCCTTTGGATATATACCCAGTAATGGGATTGCTGAGTCAAATGGACTTTCTATTTCTAGATCCTTTAGGAATCACCACACTGTTTTCCACAATGATTGAACTAATTTGCACTCCCACCAACAGTGTAAAAGTGTTCCTGTTTCTCCACATCCTCACTAGCATCTGATTCTCCAGATTTTTTAATGATCACCATTCTGACTGGCATGAGATGATATCTCCATGTAGTTTTGATTTGCATTTCTCTAATGATCAGTAATGATGAGCATTTTTTCATATGCTTGTTGGCCTCATATATGTCTTCTTTCGTAAAGTGTCTGTCCATATCCTTCACCCAATTTTGAATGGGCTTGTTTGTTTTTTTCTTGTAAATCTGTTTTAGTTCTTTGTAAATTCTGGGTATTAGTCCTTTGTCAGATGGGTAGATTGCAAAAAAATTTTCCCATTCTGTTGGTTGCCAATTCACTCTAATGATTGTTTCTTTTGCTGTGCAGAAGCTCTGGAGTTTAGTTAGGTCTCATTTGTCTATTTTGGCTTTTGTTGCCATTGCTTTTGGTGTTTCAGTCATGAAGTCCTTGCCTATGCCTATACCCTGAATGGTTTTGCCTAGGTTTTCTTCTAGGGTTTTTATGGTGGTAGGTCTTATGTTTAAGTCTTTAATCCATCTGGAGTTAATTTTAGTGTAAGGTGTCAGGAAGGGGTCCAGTTTCTGTTTTCTGCACATGACTAGCCAGTTTTCCCAACACCATTTATTAAACAGGGAATCCTTTCCCCATTGCTTGTTTTTGTCAGGTTTGTCAAAGATCAGATGGTTGTAGATGTGTGGCATTGCCTCCAAGGCCTCTGTTCTGTTCCATTGGTCTATATCTCTGTTTTG
>CAUYQU010087624.1:0-34942 GCA_963574635.1 Cheracebus regulus | reverse complement strand
TCCGCCCGGTGATGAAGTTTTTCTGTTTCTTAATTTTCCTTTGGCGGATGCCTGTTCCCCACAGAGCTGGACCTTCCCGGGTTCGCTGTGCTTGCTGTGAAACTCTCAGTCCTCAACGCTTCCAATTGCTGTTTTCCTTGTAGGGATGGGACCAGCCGAGCCCGTCTGTTCCATATACTGTGCACCAAGAAGCGCCGCGCCGGAGCGCCGGCAAAACAGCCGCGCCAGCCAAAAGAGTCGTACTGGTGACTCGTGTGGCTCCTCTGCCAGGAATCTCCCGGTCTGTGGGCAACAAAAATTCATTGGAAAGGGCGGCGTCCACTCGTTCTCTGCGCTTTCACTGGGAGCTACATTCCTGAGCCGTTGCTAATTGGCCATCTTGGATTTCTCTTATTATAACATTTCTTTTTGTTTGTTTTGAGATGGTGTCTCGCTCTGTTGCCCGGGCTGGAGTACAGTGGCATGATCTCAGCTCTCTGCAGCCTCTGCCTACCAGGTTCCAGCGATTCTCCTGCCTCAACCACCTGAGTAGCTGTGTTATAGGCATGCACCACCACGCCTGGCAATTTTTGTATTTTTATAGAGATGGGTTTTCACCATGTTGGCCAGGATAGTCTCAAACTCCTGACCTGAGGTGATCTGCCTGCCTCCACCTCCCAAAGTGCTGAGATTATAGGCGTGAGTCACCGCACCTGGCCTACTATAATATTTGTGGTTTGTTTGTTTGCTTGTTTGTTTTGAGATGGAATCTCACTCAGTAGCCTAGGCTGGAGTGCAGTGGTGTGATCTCGGCTCACTGCAACCTGTGTCTCCTGGGTTCAAGCCATCCTGCTGTCTCAGTCTCCCGAGTAGCTAGGATTACAGGCACCTGCCACTACACCTAGCTAATTTTTGTATTTTTAGTAAAGATGGGATTTCACCATGTTGGCCAGGCTGATTATAACATTTCTTGAATCCATATGTCTATACTTAAATAGTGATACTGTGACTTCCATGGGTACTTTATTTATCTTTGAATTCCCTGAAACCTAGCATTGGAAAGCATTAGATATTTACTCAATAAACATTAGATCATAAAAAACTACTGGACATTTAGCATGCCACCTATTATAAGAATCCCAGTGTCTAATATGCCCAAAACTATTCCTACGGGAAACTGATCAATCCACAGCTACTTTATTCTGACCACGTGATCCTGGGCAATTGGCCACTACTGATAGAATCACAAGTAATCTCTTGGCTCAAGGGCAACCAATCCACTTGTTGGCCAAAATTCTACCTGGTAAAAAGATGAACTGAACTAATCTAACCCTCCCTCTCTGGACTCTGAATTTCCATTAGAGATAGGAGATTGAGGAGCTTGACAAGGCAAAGTTGAAAGGAAGCAATAAGTATAAGTAAGTAGAAACTGTAAAGTGTAGAAAAGATATACAGGGCAAGTGCAGGGAAAAAGAACACAGTACCTAAGAGAAAATGGAGAGTCAATGAATCACATTAATAAGAGCACCCTGGAGTGGGGATCCACAAACTGCAGTTAAGGTCTCATTTGAGCTGTTTTGAATCTAATTCTCTTGAAGCTTTGTGCTTCTTGTTATTATTCTCTGTGTCAACTTACAATAATGCCAAATTGCTTGAGGTGCCTTAAGAGAGTGTCTCCATTCCTTACAACTCCCAAAACCTAACAAAAATGCCATTTTTAGTTTATATAATTGCTATCACATCTAGAAGAGTGAGGGTATTTCATTTTCATATTTTCTGTCAAATGATACATTCGTGATACTCTTCGAAGCCTAAGGTGATTGACCCTTGGAGCTTTGAACATTTATTAAAAAGCACAAAGGAGTGTTCTCTTTGCAGCCATTTGATTCTCCTTTAAAGGTTACCCTCCTATGGCAAGCTAGAATCCACTTACAGTGTGAATGCATTTTGCTTTAAACAAGTTCAAATATCTGGATTTACAACAACAGATTATTCAGTCACTTTAAACAATTGTTTCTTTTTGTTTTTTTTGTTTGTTTGTTCATTTCTTTGCATGTTTTTGAGACCAGCCAACAATTGTTTATTTATATTATCACAAAAGTAATATACTGTTAGAAATTGAAATACTGGCTTGGCACGATGGCTCACACCTGTAATCGCAGCACTTTGGGAGGCAGAGGTGGGTGGATCATGAGATCGGGGGTTCGAGACCAGCCTAACCATCATGGTGAAACCCTGTTTCTACTAAAAACACAAAAATTACCTGGGGGTGGTGGCTCACATCTAATTCAGCTACTAGGGAGGCTGAGGCAGGAGAATCACTTGAGGTTGCAGTGAGCCGAGATCGCGCCACTGCACTCCAGTCTGGGTGACAGAGCAAGACTCCATCTTAAAAAAGAAAAAGAAATTCAAATACCATATTATTTTGAATAGTGAGGATTTATGAACCACAAGAGAGCCACAAACCCAAAGTTACCCTGCACAGTTTCAGTTAATACTATTGGCTTGGGTAAACACAAAATAGCTAAGGAAAACTGTTTCTACTTCAAAGACTTGTTCACAATCTTTCTTTTCCCTTCTCCATGAGAAGCTCATCCCTATGGGTTGACACAGCTGCCACCACCACAGAGGAAGCCAGCTATTTAAAAATGTATTCTCGGCCGGGCGTGGTGGCTCACGCCTGTAATCCAAGCACTTTGGAGGCCAAGGCGGGTGGATCACCTGAGGTCCGGAGTTCATGACCAGCCTGACCAACATGGTGAAACCCCGTCTTTAAAAAAATAAAAATAAAAAAATAAAATAAAATAAAAATGTATTCTCTCCTTTGCTTGAGGGGCAGTGAGGCATAAAGGTTAAGACCACCAGCTTTATTTTAAGTATATTTTGGCAGTATCCACCAATATTTTAAACATACATGCTTTATTCTGTAAAAGTTTCTTTAGAAAAAGAAAAAAAAACATACATACTTTAAGGTCCAATAATTCCAACATCTACAAAGGTTTTCTACAGAAATGCTACCAAAAGTGCACAAACATATAAGGCGAATCACTGAAGCAATGTTGATAAGAGCAAAAGATTGGAAGGATCCCAAATGGTGTATAAGAAAAGTAATTAAATAAATTATAGTACATCCATGCAATGGTATACTTTGCAACTATTAAAGAGAGCAAGGAGTGTGAATATCTAATGAGATGGAAATAGGCTTATTTTACATTGTTAAATTTTAGAAAGGCAAGTTGCAGAACAATATATTGAATAATCCTTTTTTTCAAAAGGAAAAAGGCCACGCCCAGCCTAAATAATCCATTTTAACTATGTGTATGTGTACATGTCTTTAAAATAAAAAAAAAAGGCTGGGTGTGGTGGCTCACGCCTGTAATCCAAGCACTTTGGAGGCCAAAGTGGGTGGATCACCTGAGGTCGGGAGTTCAAGACCAGCCTGACCAACATGGTGAAACCCCGTCTTTAAAAAAAAAAGCAGCTGGGTGCAGTGGCTCACGCCTGTAATCCCAGCACTTTGGGAGGCCAAGATGGGTGAACCATGAGGTCAGGAGTTCAAGACCAGCCTGGCCAAGATGGTGAAACCCCATCTCTACTAAAAATACAAAAATTAGCCGGGCTTGGTGGCGGGCACCTGTAATCCCAGCTACTCGGGAGGCTGAGGCAGAGAATTGCTTAAACCCAGGAGGCGAAGGTTGCAGTGAGCTGAGATCACACCATTGCGCTCCAGCCTGGGTGACAGAGGGAGATTCCATATAAAAAAAAAAGTTTTTAGGATCGCCCACCAAACCATTCATAGCGGTAAATTCTGGGAAATAGAAAAGGGACTTTACACCTTGCTATATTGTTGAGTAATATAACAAAGGCGTATCATGTTTGTAATTTCTATTTAAATAAACATTTTAATGGAGATCAAAAAAGAAACAAGAGGCTTCGGAATCAAACTCTGGTTCAAATCCTAGTTCCATCAACTTTTTATGGTTCAGTGGGATTTTTTTTCGCCTTTGAGACAGAGTCTTGCTTTGTCGTCCAGGCTGGATTGCAGTGGCGTGATCTCGGCTCACTGCAACTTCCATCTCCCAGGTTCGAGTGATTCACCTGCCTCAGCCTCAGTAGCTGGGACTACAGGTGCCGGCCACCAGGCCGTTAATTTTTTGTATTATTAGTAGAGACGGGTTTTCACCGTATTAGCCAGGATGGTCTCCATCTCTTGACGCTGTGATCCACCTGCCTCTGCCTCCCCAAATGCTGGGATTACAGGCGTGAGCCACCTCGCCCAGCCTCACTGGGACATTAAGATGAAAATTTGCGGCCGGGCGTGGTGGCTCACGCCTGTAATCCAAGCACTTTGGAGGCCAAGGCGGGTGGATCACCTGAGGTCCGGAGTTCAAGACCAGCCTGACCAAAATGGTTAAACCCCGTATTTAAAAAAAAAAAAAAAAAAAAAAAAAAAAGATGAAAATTTGCTTTACCTTAACTTCTGATTGTCACTGCACAGCAAATGTCTGAAATATCTAAGATTTTCTCTTATACATTATTATTTTTAAACATCAGAGAAGATTCTCTCTTAAGGGGCTTGTGATCCATTTTTCATGTGAGGAGCTCTTTTTGTAAAGTGAATAATTTCCCTAATTTTTCTGTTTGCTAATAGGATAATAAATATAGCATATTCTGTCTCTTTCGCAAATTCCACCCCCTTTTCTCCGCATCTAACTTCAAGCATCCACAACCTGGGAGCTGTCCAGGTACAAATTAACATTTAAAAAGACCTCAAGTTGTTCACACAAATAGCTCTATTATTGCTTTCCTTTACAGCCTTGGTCTGCTCAAAAACCCACATTCGAATTGGATCACATCCACTCCAGCCCTTAAGCACACAGGTATTGTAGGCAAGAGGCCGCTTTTGGCTACAAACCCCTTTATTCATTTAAAATAACTTCATTCATAAGGTTCATTGAACAGCTGGTTTGTGCCCATCACAGGCCCTGACAAAGCACTTCGCCTACCTTGTCATTAATCCTTACAGCAACTCTGCTTGGGTGTCACTAGTGTCATTTAACAGATAAGCAAACCAAGGCTACAAATGATAAAATGACTTGATCAAGATCTCACAGCCAGTGAGTCAGGGAGTCTGCTGGAAAATCTAGGATTTGGGGTAACTAAAGGTCACTAACGCTTCTTTTTATTTTTATTTATTATTTTTTTTTTTAAGACGGGGTTTCACCATGTTGGTCAGGCTGGTCTTGAACTCCTGACCTCAGGTGATCCGCCCGCCTTGGCCTCCAAAGTGCTTGGATTACAGGCATGAGCCACCACGCCCAGCCTAACGCTTCTTTTTTAAAGACATTTTTATTTTTTTTATTTAGAGACATGGTCTCCCTCTCTTGCCCAGGCTGGAGAACAGTGGTGCCATGTGGCTCACTGCAACCTCCACCTCCCGGGTTCAAGCCATTCTCCCTCCACAGCCTCTCGAGTAGCTGGTATTACAGGTGCATGCCACCAGACCCAGGTGATTTTTGTATTTTAGTAGAACAGAGGTTTCGCCTCGTTGGCCAGGCTGGTCTCGAACTTCCGACCTCAGGTGATCTGCCCGCCTCCGGCTCCCAAAGTGCTGGGATTACATGCGGGAGCAACCGTGCCCGGCCATGAAATTTTTAATTAAGTAGTTTTAAAAGCCAAACAGTACTCTAAGACTTGTAAAGAAAAACCGCCTTCCCCTCCCCCATGCAATCCCTTTCTGGAGTTGTAACCTTCCTGTGCAATCCTGTGGTACTTTTTTCAGGTATTTCTGCTGGTTTCCCGCCATCTTTCTAAATAACCGGTTTAACTGGTGTGTGGCACAGACTTAACTAAGACGTAACCAAAACGCCACTCTGCAGTTAACTCCCTCTGTTCCGGTTATTTCATTCCCGGGGTCACCTCCCTAGCCGAGATGCGGACGCCGGGGCCCTGCTCTAGGTGGGGCACAGGCTTTTGCCCGCCGCTTGTACGCTGGGCTGCGCAGCCCCAGCCAGCCCGACCTGGGCTTCCCGACTCTCACCCCCGGACCCTGCTCCCCTCAGCGACCCCTGCATCCGGGACCCCCATCCCCGGGCTGAGCGCTCGCCTCCCGCCGGCCGCGGCTCCCAGCCCTCGCCCCAGACCCCTTCTCAGAGAGCGAGGGTCGGGATTCGGGGTCGATGGCCGAGGGTCAGGGAGCGAGCCAGGGTCCGAGGTGACCGTCGTGGTTGGGGCCGAGGGCCGGGGAGTTACGGGCAGGCGGCTGATGGAAGCGGGCGCTGCCCTGCCGGACGGCGGCTCAATCCTTCTGGAAGTTTCCCGCGAGCAGACCCTCGACAGGGCGGCAGCAGCTGCGGCAGAGAGGACGACCGCCGCCCCTGCAGCCGGGTCCCCGTGCCCCTGCCCGCCCTCTGGGCCGCCCTCGCGGCACCAACTCCGCGCCCGCAGCTTCGGCCCAGCCCCACAGCCCTGTCTGTCCACAAGCAAGGAGGAATCCGGCCCAGGTGGCAACCGACCTCTGGCTTTCTCAGCGTGGGGAGGGCACCAGGGCTTCAGGTTTCCCTGCTCCCGCGACACCGTTCCAAGGCCCCTCCTGGAGCTCGGAATCGAAGGGCGCACTCCATGCTCCTTCCTCCAAAGAGGTCCGGGGTCACAACACGGAAGTCTTGCCCTAAGCAAAGCCCCCACCAACCCTCTCCACTCCACCCTCCTGACCCCCTTTTCCTGTCCGTTATCGGTCTTTGGGAGTCCAGGGCTTGAGCAGTTTCTGAGGGCGATTTCCTTTATCTTTATGTTGGGGGGTCTGTTTCCCACTACCTGTGGTAACATCCTCTTTCTGGCCTCTCACCAACTCTGCCCACCCGCTCCCTACACACACTCATCCCCTAGCCTTCCCAAATTGTGGGTAAAACCGATTTTGAACTTATGTTATTATGAGTTTGAAAATACTTTTTCCAGTTGGTCTGTGTAATATACTATGATTATATTTCCTTTTTTTTTTTTTTTTTTTTGATATGGTGTCTCGTTCTTTCGCCCAGCCTGGAGTGCAATGACACGATCTTGGCTCACTGCAACCTCTGCCTCCCGAGTTCAAATGATTCTCCTGCCTCAGCCTCCTGAGTAGCTGGGATTACAGGCGCTCACCAGCATACCCGGCTAATTTTTGTATTTTTAGTAGAGACAGGGTTTCACCATGTTGGCCAGGCTGGTCTCGAAAACTCCTGACCTCAAGTGATCTGCCTGCCTCGGCCTCCCAAAGTGCTGAGATTACAGGTGTGAGTCACCACACCCGGCCATATTTCCTTTCTTAGACTATTTTTTTCTTTTCTTTGGGGTAGTGATTGTCTCAATGTATTGTTTAAGGTTTCTATGTTCTTATCATTAAATCTTCCTCCCAAATGCTTTGCTAGAACTGCCAGGCTCCATTCATTCAAACTCATCAGATAATACGTCTATTTTATTTTTTATTGGAAATGTCCCTCCTATGCCAATCTTAACTGTTGCTCACTAGACCAACTGCACAGCTGTTCTGGGAGTTCCCTTCTTCACCATCCTGGGAATTTCTTTTACTTCTTTGTGTGAGTCCCCTTTGTCCTGGATTCCACGTTTGTTTTTTTCCCCTCACTTTGGTAGAATATGGCCTCCAGTAGCTGTCTGACAAAGAATGTGAAGGTGAAAATTTTTTGAGATGTTGCATGTCTGAGATATCTTTTATTGTTTGTTTTTTTTAAGAGATGAGGTCCTGCTCAGGCTGGAATGCAGTGGCTATTTGCAGGCACCAGCATAGCCACGGCAGCCTCAAACTCCTGGCCTCAAGCCATCCTCCTGTTGCACTCTCCTGCATGAAAAACATCCTTATTTTATCTTATTTGATTAATGTGACAATTTTCCTGGGTATACAATTGTAGGTTGGAATCCATTTTTCCTTAGAACCATGACTTGTCTTCTCATTTCTGTGTTATTGCTGAGAAGTCTAAGGAAATCCTTACTTACAAAAGTACACAATTATATACCTTTATGTATGCCCTGATTTTTATTATTGCTTCTGGAAACTTTGGGGATCTTCTATCTTTGATGTTTTGAAAATGCAAGTGATATGCCATGCTTTGATGTGAATATTCACTCATTGTGCTAGACAGAGGGCCCTTTCAATTTAAAAACTCTTGCCCTCAGTTCTGGAATTTTTTTTGCTTTATTTTTCATGCATTACACATTATATCTTCCACCTGAACACACACATGTACCCCACTCCTTAGCATTCCCACCATATAGCTAGAATACACATAAGTAATCTCAAGAGCATAGATAATACTAAAATGTAGAAAAATAATTTGAGGCTGGGTGCGGCGGCTCAGGCTCACGCCTGTAATCCCAGCATTTTGGGAGGCCGAGGCAGGCAAATCACCTGAGGTCAGGAGTTCGAGAACAGCCTGGCCAACATGGTGAAACCCTGTCTCTACTAAAAATACAAAATTAGCCAAGCATGGTGGCAGGTGCCTGTAATCACAGATACTCAGGAGGCTGAGACAGGAGAATGGCTTGAACCTGGGAAGCAGAGGTTGCAATGACCTGAGATCGTGCCACTGCACTCCAGCCTGGGCAACAACAGCAAAACTCCACCTCCAAAAATAAATAAATAAATAAATAAATAATTTGGAAGTAATGAGTTTTGAGTATTTATTTTGGTTTTTAATATAATTGATTTAATTGTAACTTTACATAATAATTTAACAGTGACAGTGTTTTATTTATTTATTATTATTATTATTATTATTGAGACGGAGTCTCACTCTGTCACCCAGGCTGGAGTGCAGTGTCACAGTCTTGGCTCACTGCAATCTCTGCTTCACGGATTCAAGCAATTATCTGCCTCAGCCTCCTGAGTAGCTGGGATTACAGGCACTTGCCACCACGCTCAGCTAATTTTTGTATTTTTAGTAGAAACGGGGTTTCACCATCATTGCCAGGCTGATCTTGAACTCCTGACCTCATGATCTACCTGTCTCGGCCTCCCAAAGTGCTGGGATTACAGGCGTGAACCACCACGCCCGGCCTATTTGTTTTTTTATGGTGAAAAGATAGACATTCATTTAGAACTAGCCAGCTGGACTCAGTTTAGATGATCCCAATTTTGTTGGCAACATCCAAAGCAGCGTAATCAGCAATCAGTTGAACATAGGCCTTCTTTCCATCAGGCCGAATCAGGGTGTTGACATTGGCCACATCCATGTCATAGAGCTTCTTCACAGCCTGTTTGATCTGGTGCTTGTTGGCTTTAACATCCACAATGAACACAAGTATGTTGTTGTCTTCTATCTTCTTCATGGCAGACTCAGTGGTCAGCAGAAACTTGATGACACCATAGTGGTCAAGCTTGTTTCTCCTGGGAGTGCTCTTCGGAGGATATTTGCGCTGCCTCCGGAGTCAATTTGTCTTGGGCCACCGAAAGGTGGGTGATGTGTGGATCTTCTTTTTTTTTTTTTTGTGGCTGTGGACACCTTTCAACACTGCCTTCTTGGCCTTTAAAGCCTTGGCTTTGGCTTCGCCTTAGGAAGGGCAGGGGCTACCTTCTTCACTTTCATTGCCATCTTGTGAAAAGAGACTGTTTTAACAACTCGCTTTTAAAATTCCTAAAAATTCAACGGTTCGTGCAACCTGGTATGAGCCAGCTCTTGTAAACTATTGCTTTGAAATAATCATGGTCTCTAATATAACAAAAGCAAATTGGAATAATCTTCCAAATGCAGTTGATCATGTCACTCTCTTGAGTAAAGCTCTCTATTGTTTCTCTGCTTACTGAAACCCTCAAGGCTCAATTCACATTCCACCTTTCTTACTAGTTTGTCAAACAAATATTGATTAGGTATCTGCTATGGGCAAGATCTTAAGCAAGATGCTGAGGATCTTGAAGGAGTAATATCCATTTCTTTAAGGCATTCCATGGTATAGCAGGAGAAAGAGAAACTTAAGTATATGTTACTCGATATGATAAGAACATGAAAAAGATATGCACAAACTACTATAGGAATACCTAGCAGATGACTAACTCAGCCTGGGGGAGTCTGCCATGGAAAAAGCTAGCGTGCCTTCGCTTGTTTTTTAGGTCTCCTAGTGGGTTGAGGTTTTTATTTTATTAAGCATTATACACTTTTCTCATTACCAGCCATAAAGGTAAACTACAGTGTCCATTTCAAAGACCGCTAGTCGATTTCTTTCAATCTATAAGAGATGTCCTCAGAAAAGAAATGCTAGTTTATTAAGTGCCAACATTTCTTTTTTTTTTTTTGAGATGGAGTCTCACTGTGTCACCAGGCTGGAGTGCAGTGGCGCAATCTTGACTCACTGCAATGTCCACCTACTGGCTTCAAGTGATTCCCCTGCCTCAGCCTCCGGAGAAGCTGGGACTACAGGTGCACACCACCATGCCCAGCTAATTTTTGTATTTTCAGTAGAGATGGGGTTTCACCATGTTGGCCAGCCTGTTTAATTATAAGTATGAATATAAGAGATATAGAGGCTGGGCGTGGTGGCTCACGCCTGTAATCCTAGCACTTTGGGAGGCCGAGGTGGGTGGATCACCTGAGGTCAGGAGTTCAAGACCAGCCTGGCCATCATGGTGAAACTCCATCTTTATTAAAGAAAACAAAAAATTAAAAAAAAAAAAGAGAGATATAGAAATAGTATGAAACATAAATGGAAATAACAGACTATATGGCAGTGGATAAAATATACTTGAAATTTGTAGCTGAGCCATAAGCTTCCCATAAAGCCAATATTCAGAATTTCATAGGATTACTAATCATTTTATCAGAAGACCACAACGATTTTTCTGACCCAAAACACTGGAGGCTGATCCCATTCCAGGCTGAGAATAATTGATCAATTAAAACCTTTTAATTGTATTAAGAAATTGGCTCAGAGGTCAGTCAAGGTGGTTCATGGCTGTAATTCCAGCACTTTGGGAGGCTAAGGCGGGCTAATCACTTGAGGTCAGGAGTTCGAGACCAGCCTGGCCAATGTGGTGAAACCCTGTCTCTACTAAAAATACAAAAATTAGCCGGGCGTGGTGGCAGGCGCCTGTAGTCCCAGCTACTCAGGAGGCTGGGGCAGGAGAATCAGTGAACCTTAGCCGAGATCAGGCCACTGCACTCTAGCCTGGGGGAAAGAGTGAGACATCTCAAAAAAAAAAAAAAAAATCACTTCAATTTTCTGAGCTGATTTTCTTTCTTTCTTTCTTTTTTAAGACGAAGTCTTGATCTTTTGCCCAAGCTGGAGTGCAGTGACGAGATCTCAGCTCACTGCAACCTCCGCTTTCTGGTTTCAAACGATTCTCCTGCCTCAGCCTCCTGAGTAACTGGGATTATAGATGTGCACCACCATGCCTGGCTAATTGTTGTATTTTTAGTAGAGACAGGGTTTTGCCACATTGGGCAGCTTGGTCTCAAACTCCTGACCTCAAGTGATCAGCCCACCTTGACCTCCCAAAGTGCTAGGATTACAGGCGTGGGCCATCGTGGCCGGCCCTGAAGTGATTTTTCTAAGATTATGTAGATGGTGGCTGAGATACAATCAGAGAACCTAGATGTCTGGGCCCTCACTGCAGTGTCTTCTCTAAATTCGTCAATTATTTACCTAGGAGCAAGTTCTATTCTTCACCAAACAGCATCTGAAACAAGTTTTTGTCAATATATTAATTCCTCTGTCAATTAGTTGACAAACATTTATTGAATCCCTGTTCTACAATGGGCTCTAGAGATGCACAGATGAATTAGACACATTTCCAATCTTCATTAGCTAATAGAAGAGACAAGTACATACATTATGGGTAATTCATTCTATCTGGGAAGATTGAGGGTACATTTTCATGTCAGAGATGACATCTGAGTTAAGGTAATAAATAAGTAGAACTTTGTTGAGGACATGAGAGGAAAGTATTCCGGGCTTATTAAGAAAATGTAGAAAACGTTCATGGGATAATGCTGAAACTAGCACGACTGGAGAGCAGTATGGCCAGGAATGGAAGGAGTTAAGAAGGTGGGAACCACTCAGTTTGCAATGCCTTTATCTGAGAAATTAGGGATATTAACTTGGAAAAGGCTATATCTTTGTATTCTTTGAAGCAGGAGTCGGTGGCTTAGGCTCTTGAAAAGGTCCTCAGGACTGAGCCTGCGGAAGGCGGCGGCGGCGGCACCTGCGAGCCACTGCTGGGGCAGGGTGTGGTGGCGCCGACTGCGCTGTGAGCAGAGCGACCGCGGGGCCAGCCGTGCACCGACGGCCCTGACTCGGGCGCCAGCGGCTCCAAAGCTCGGGGCCTGCGGCCCTTCACCTCGGCGGCCGGGGGCGGCGGCTCAGAGGCAGCAGGCGCTGGGCAAGCTTTGGTGTGGCCTCGGGGCGGAGCTGTGCCGCACTTCGTATTCACGCGCCGCGGCTCCATATTCTATGATGAGGATGGGGATCTGGCTCACGAGTTCTATGAGGAGAGAATCGTCACTAAGAACGGGCAGAAGCCGGCCAAGCTGAGGCGAGTTCATAAGAATCTGATTTCTTAGGTCATCGTGATGCTAGATAGCCCACCGCATCCACGTGGATTTTTCTGTGATCCTCTATGAGGTGTGAGCCTGGGAGGTGGCAGACAGAAGCACCCCTTGCCCCAGCAAGGAACTCCCAGGCTCAAGGTGTGGCCTCCATTGAGGAGCCCAGGCTGGGGCCACAACCCTGAATAAACTCTGTTGGCCCATAACCTTCAGCTGTGCGCCGGTCAGTCCAACAGTACTGGTTGAGTGTTGGTATGTGTGTGGACAAGAGGTAGGTGGTGGCTGGTGAAGGCTAATGAAAGATTAGCACCCCACTCTCCCCAGCCATCCCTGCAAGAAGCATGGCAGGGCATATACCAGTCAGGAATGCCCGGTACCTGGTTCCTTGGCTGGTCTGCTTTCTTCAAAGTTTGCCTGGGGCCTAGCCCTGCTAGAGGCTACAGCACTTTACAAGCAAGGTCTGCCTTCTTCCAGCCCCTAGGCCATGGGCACTGTCCTTTCCTTCACTTCCCTTTTGACACCTAGTCAGAGTGTTTCAGCCATTTGCTACCTTGATTCCTCCTGTGTTGGACAGAGGCTGGGGACAGTGCCAGCCTGATTCTTCCCACCTACCTACCATTTGTTCCCACCTTCAGATGGATGGACAGTTTGCTGGCTATTGATAGGAGTGGGGACCGGGTGGGGGATTCTCCCACTACCCAGGGCTGGGCTGATCCCCCTACTGCGACTAGTTGTTGCCCCCCGCCCCCAAACCCCTGGTTGAGGAGTTGAGAGGGTGCAGGCTGGGGTCAGGACAGGCTGCGGATGCTTGTGCCTATGGGGAGTTACTCCAACCCACCTATTCTGTCTAATCCCCCATGCCTTTGCAGCAAATCCTCCACCACCCCCCCTCGCCCCCCACCAATTGGAGGGGACTGTTTATCACCTTGTGGTAAGGGACAACACCCTAAGGCTGGTGCCAGTAGTTATGAGTAGCCTACAACCTCTTCCCTTACAGTAACCATCCCCCCACCCCTCCCCTCCGGCTTCAGGATCAGTCAGGGGAAAGTACTGGAGCCCCTGGGTAGGGAAAGAAAGGAGGGAAAACAGTGAAAGGAACACATATAATGTGAAGGTTTGTAAATAGTCCATGATGATGTCATGGCAGAGTCTGATTTCTATATAGAGGTGACTTTTTTTTTTTTTTTTTTAATACTGTGCAAGCTCTGTGCTTCTAGAGTGTGAGAAATGGCTTGGGGAGGGTAGCACCCAGCCTAGGAAGACTGTTGTGTTCTTTGTTCAATTTCAATAAAATTATTTGTAGATCCCGAAAAAAAAAAAAAAAAAGGTCTTCAAGACTCAGCTTTCCAAACTGTTTATTATAAGTCATACTTCTTGCCGGGCGCAGTGGCGTGTGCCTGTAGTCCCCGCTATTCGAAAGGCTGAGGCTGGAGGATCTCTTGAGTCCAGGAGTTCTGGGCTGTGGTGTACTATGCCAATACGGTGTCTGCACTAAGTTCGGCATCAATATGGTGACCTCCCGGGAGCGGGGGACTACCAGGTTGCCTAAGGAGGGGTGAACCGGCCCAGGTTGGAAACGTAGCAGGTTAAAACTCCCATGCTGATCAGTAGTGGGATCACGCCTGTGAATAGCCACTGCACTCCAGCCTGGGCAACATAGCGAGACCTCGTCTCTTTAAAAAATAAAAATGAAAAAAAATAAGTCATACTTCTCTCTGTAAAACTCTTGAATGTAACAAGTGTTACAGAATATAACAAGTTCCTCAATTCTGTTTGGGAGTTTTATGGTGAACTCAATGGCTACTCATGATATACTGTGTTTTCCCTTCTTCTGCTCAGACACAGACACGTTAGTAAAATTTAAATATTTCTAAGAAATGAAAAGTAGCTTCTAATGAGGAAAAAGGGAACTGTGCTTTTTTTTCTCTTGGTCTCACTCTGTCACCCAGACTGGAACACAGTAGTGCAATCATTGCTCACTGAAATGATTCTAGCTGGGAAGAATCACTGAAACGATTCTATCCTGGGCTCAAAGGTACTCTTACCTTTTTTTTTTTTCTGAGATGGAGTCTTGCTTTGTTGTCCAAGCTGGAGTGCAGTGGGGTGAACTTGGCTCACTGTAACCTCTGCCTCCCGGGTTCAAGCGATTCTCCTGCCTCAGACTCCCAACTAGTTGGAATTACAGGCACACACTACCATGCCTGGCTAATTTTTGTGTTTTTAGTAGAGACAGGGTTTTGCCATGTTGGCCAGGCTGGTCTTGAATTCCTGACCTCAAGCAATCCAACCACTTTGGCCTCCCAAAGTGCTGGGATTACAGGCATGAGCCACCGTGCCCGGCTGATCCTCCTACCTTTGCCTCCCAAGTAGCTGGGACTACAGGTGTGTGCCACCGTGCCCAGCTAATTTTGTATACTCCTACCTCAGCCTCTCAGGTTGCTGGGACTATAGTCATGCCACCATGCCCAGCTTCTGCCTTAATAGATTGCATAAACAACATAATTGGAATCATAAAAATATAATTTATTTTACAGTATTCAAAGAAGTCTTAAAGTGAGAAACTGAAGCACACTCCTTGTGTGGACTCATCTTTAAGTGAAGAAGTCCCCAGTCTTGAGTGAACTCTACCAGTAAACAGGAGGCATAACTGATAAAAGACCTTCAATTCATTTGCTACCCTCATCTCCTCTTTTTTTTTTTTTGAGATGGAGTCTCGCTCTGTCACTCAGGCTGGAGTGCAGTGGCGTGATCTTGGCTCACTGCAACCTCCTGCTTCAGCCTCCAGAGTAGCTGGGATTATAGGCGTGCGCCACCACACCCGGCTAATTTGGTGTTTTTAGTAGAGATGGGGTTTCTGCATGTTGGGCAGGCTGGTCTCAAACTCCCGACCTCAGGTGATCTGCCGGCCTCAGCCTCCCAAAGTGGTGGGATTACAGGCGTGAGCCACCACGCCTGTCCTCCGCCTCCCAGGCTTAAGTGGTTCTCCTGCCTCCGCATCCGGGGTAGCTGGGACTACAAGCATGCGCCGTCATGCCCGGCTAACTTTTTGTATTTTTAGTAGAGACAGGGTTTCACTGTGTTAGCCAGGATGGTCTCAATCTCCTGACTTCGTGATCTGCCCGCCTCAGCCTCCCAAAGTGCTGGAATTACAGGCGTGAGCCACCATGCCTAGCTTCATCTCCTCTTTCAACACATTTGCCTGGAAGGGCAATGACCAGTGCCCCCTTTCCTTTGTTTTTATTTTTTTAATTTTAATTTTTTTTTTTTTTTTTTTGACATGGGGTCTTGCTTCATCACCTAGGCTAGAGTGCAGTGGCACAATCACAGCTCACTGTAGTCGTGACTTCCGAGGCTCAGGAGATTCTCCCACCTCAGCCTTTCACCACACCCAACCTTCTTTTCTTTTATTTTTTTAATATTTTTTGGATTAAAAAGTTTCATACGTCTCCAATCATCATATTTTATCTGTCCTCCAAAGGAGGAACAGGTAAGGATTATCCCACCTGACGATCCTTCTTTTATTTTTTGTACAAATGAGGGTCTTGCGGCCAGGCATGGTGGCTCACGCCTGTTATACCAGCACTTTGGGAAGCTGAGGCAGGCAGATCACCTAAGATCAGTAGTTTGAGACCAGCCTGACCAACATGAAGAAACCTTGTCTCTACTAAAAATACAAAATTAGCCAGGTGTGGTGGCATGCGCCTGTAATCCCAGCTACTTGGGAGGCTGAGGCAGGAGAATCACTTGAACCCCAAAGACAGAGGTTACAGTGAGCCAAGAAAATGTCATTGCACTCCAGCCTGGGCAACAAGAGTGAAACTCCATCAAAAAAAAAAAAAAGAAGAAGAAGAAAGAAAGAAAGAAAAGAAAAAGAAAAAAGAAATGAGGCACTTGCTATGTTGTCCAGGCTGATCTCAAACTCCTGGTTTCAAGTGATCCTCCTGACTTGGCCTCCCATAGGCATGAGACATGGCACCTGATTCCAGCTTTCCTTTTCCTCTAGGATTTGGTTGTCATCTCTCACCTCCCTAACATTTTAAGGTTCCTGGAAAAATGAAATTAGTTCTTCCTCAGTAAAATGTGGCAACAAGGCCGGGCATGGTGGCTAATGACTGTAATCCCAGCACTTTGGGAGGCCACTTTGGGAGGCTGAGGCAGGTGGATCATTCGATGTCAGGAGTTCAAGACCAGCCTGATCAACATGGTGCTGGGATTACAGGCATGAGCCACCACTCCAGCCTCACATCTAGGTTTCTAATACCATTCTCCAATAAAGGAACTACAGCTCTTTGGAGAAATGGCTCCTCTAGGATTGGAGCAGGGATTATACAAGATGAGGCTGGCACGTTTGTAGTACTAGAAAGTAAAAAAAAAGTATGTCAAAAAAAAAAAGACAAAGAAAAGCCACAGGCCAGGCACGGTGGCTCATGCCTGTAATCCCAGCTCTTTGGAGGCTGAGGCGGGCGGATCACCTGAGGTGAACCAGTTCCAGACCAACCTGACCAACATGGAGAAACCCCGTCTCTACTAAGAATACAAAAAAATTAGCTGGGCATGGTGGTACATGCCTATAATCCCAGCTACTCAGCAGGGAATCGCTTGAACCCAGGAGGTGGAGTTTATGGGGAGCCGAGATTGGTCCATTGCACTCCAGCCTGGGCAACAAAAGTAAAACTCTGTCTCAAAAAAAAAAAAAAAAAAAAAATGAAGAAACCCCGTCTCTACTAAAAATTAGCTGGGCATGGTGGCGAATACCTGTAATCCCAGCTACTCTGGAGGCTGAGGCAGGAAAATCGTTTGAATCTGGGAGGCAGAGGTTGCAGTGAGCCGAGATCACACTGCTACACTCCAGCCTGGGCAACAGAGCGAAACCCTGTCTCAAAAAAAAAAAAAAAAAAGAAGAAAAAATGTGTAGAATAAATGTCCATGAATCCATACTGATATAAAGTATTGAATAAATACAGAAATGGAAGAGAAGATAAATATCCACTGCACACAAGAATTCCAAATGATTTAAACCGATAATTCCTCATCAAGGTGGTAGAGCTTAATTCACCACCGCAACCACTATTACCACACCCCGAATGTAGTGCTACACTTGGGGACTTGCTTCCAAAGAGTACAGGAAAGAAAAAGTAATTTGACAATGTAGAAGGCTGACAAATATTGGCCAGGTGATCAAGATTAACATAATCAGTGACAATCATGTGGCTATCAAGTACCCTGAATATGGTATGATGATAATGCTACTTCACTTCCGTGATCTCCCTCCATAAAACCTATAGCTCAACTCTAATGATTAGAAAAACATCAGACAAGCCTGGGCTCAGTGGTTCATGCCTGTAATCCCAGCATTTTGGGAGGCCGAGGTGGTTGGATCACCTGAGGTCAGGAGTTTGAGACCAGCCTGGCCAACATGATGAAACCCCATCTTTACTAAAAATACAAAAAATTAGTCGGACGTGGTGGCACACGTCTGTAACCCCAGCCACTTGAGAGGCTGAGGCAGGAGAATAGCTTGAACCCAGGAGGCAAGGGTTGCAGTGAGCCAAGATCCTTCCATTGCACTCCAGCCTGGGCAAAAAGAGTGAAACTTTGTCTGGAAAAAAAAAAAAAAAGAACTTCTTGGCCGGGCTCAGTGACTCATGCCTGTAATCCCAGCCCTTTGGGAGGCCAAGGCAGGTGGATCACGAGTTCAGGAGATTGAGACCATCCTGGCTAACATGGTGAAAACTTGTCTCTACTAAAAATACAAAAAATTAGCCAGCCGTTGTGGCACATGCCTGTAGTCCCAGCTGCTTGGGAGGCTGAGGCAGGAGAATCACTTGAACTGGGAGGTAGAGGTTGCAGTGAGCCAAGAACGAGCCACTGCACTCCAGCCTGGCAACAGAGTGAGACTCTCTCTCAAAAAAAAAATTATAAAAAGATGAATTTAACTTTGGTGTTGCACAGTGTAAAGTGATTTCTGTGAGTTCTCAGAATTAAAGAACTGAGGTAAAAAAATAAAAAATAAAAAAAAAGAACTGAGGTAACTTTAACAAGAACCTCTATTAAAGCCTAGACTTCACCACTACATAATATATGCCTTTAGGAAATCTGTACTTCTACACCCTAAATTATTGTTGTCGATGTTGTTTTTGAGGCGGAGTTTCACTCTTGTTGCCCAGGCTGTAGTGCACTCCAGCCTGGGCAACAGAGTGAGATGCTGTCTATAAATAAATAAAATCGCATTATGAAAATAAGAACAGTATTTCTAATAATAACTAGCTAAAAATAAAAGTTCTGGCTGGGCGCAGTGGCTCACGCCTGTAATCCTAGCACTTTGGGAGGCTGAGGTGGGTGGATCACCTGAGGTCAGGAGTTCAAGACCAGCCTGGCCATCGTGGTGAAACCCCATCTTTAAAAAAATAAATAAATAAATAAAATAAAAATAAAAGTTCTGTATCTCCTAATTTGTTCTGCTTAACAGTAGTAAATTAGCAATTGCAAAATAAAGGTGAATTTGTTTTTATTTATTTATTTTTAATTTTTTTTTTTTAAAGAAGGGGTTTCACCATGTTGGTCAGGCTGGTCTTGAACTCCCCATCTCAGGTGATCCGCCCGCCTTGGCCTCCACAGTGCTTGGATTATAGGCATGAGCCACCGCGCCTGGCCATAAAGATGAATTTATAAACTTTGAATGGAAATCCAGACTATAGTTGTATTATAGAAGTGATGATAATACCTAACAGGTTGACACTAGTAATTATGTTTACATGATTTATGAAGTATGATGACATAATAATGCTGTTTTTCCCTAGAAAATAAAGCAAACATAAGTTCACACAAAGATTAGCAATATTATCAGCAAAACTAATTTTTTTGGGGGGCAGAGCATGCATGAGAAATATACAGAATGATCTTTTTCATCGGCATTTTATTACCATAAAACAAAGTAATCTTCATTAGTTTTATCATATGTTTGTTTTTAATGCTGTCAAATTTTAAGATGCGTGTATCCCAGAATACACTATTGGTGCTATTTTAGCTGGCTATTTCTCATTATCAGACTTGGAAGACAGCATAGTATACTGTTGGTTTTTTTGAGACAGAGTCTCACTCCGTCAACCAGGCTGAAGTGCAATGGCGAGATCTTGGCTCACTGCAACCTCTGCCTCCTGGGTTCAAGGGATTCTCTTGCCTCAGCCTCCTGAGTAGCCAGGACTACAGGCAGGCAACACCACACCCAGCTAATTTTTGTATTTTTAGTAGAGATGGGGTTTCACGATATTGGCCAGGATTGTCTTGATCTCTTGACTTCACAATCCGCCTGCCTCGGCCTCCCAAAGTGCTGGGATTACAGTTGTGAGACACCACGCCCGGCCTCAAAAGACATTTTTTTAGCACATAGAATAATTATCTTTAAACAGATTATAACACAAGTATAAGTGGAACATCTCTGATGAAAAACAAATGGGAATTCAGAGCCCACCATATTGCAGCCTCCTCTTCTCCTTGAGGGTAGCTTCCTGAAACTCGGGGGTTCCAGAAAGACAGCTTAGATACTTCTGTTGTATTGGAAAACATATGGGGTTTTGAGTCCTCTATAGCTGGGTTTAAACCCCAGCTCTCTCCCTTGAGGGATGGTGTAATGGTGGGGGAGTTACTTAATTTCTTTGAGATTCAGTGGCAAGTATCTGAGGGCATTAACTAATAGTAACAGTAACTAACATTATTGTTTATGATTGTTCTATGGACAGACTGATCAATAAATGGCAACTTGCTTTACTTTTGTTTAAAGTTAAATGTAAAACAACTTGTCCCATAGTCTGAAAAACAATCATAATAGTTGTTTCTAGACATAGGCCTCCAAAAATTCAGGTTTAGATATTTCCCCTTTGGCCCAGGTGGTTATTTTTCTCCCCCAGGTTATTAGTGTCAAGTTTCTTCTTGTCCCAGGAATTCTAACTATGGCTTACTAACATCTTTATTGTATCTTGTTAACTCTAGATAAACAGACATACACAAATCAGTGGTTTATTATGAAAACTCCAAAATACACTGTGAATGGTCCATGGTTCTCACGGTTTTTCTTTCCTAAACAAAGAAAACAAAAATGAGTAAACTTTTGCATGTGTGTGTGTTTTTTTGTTGTTGTTGCTGTTGCTGAGACAGTTTCGCTCTTGTTACCCAGGTTGGAGCGCCATTGTTGCCCAGGCTGGAGTGCAGTGGTGCAATCTCGGCTCACTGCAACCTCTACCTCCCTGCTTCAAACAGTTCTACTGCCTCAGCCTCCCGAGTAGCTGGGATTACAGGCATGTGCCACCATGCCCAGCTAATTTTTGTATTTTTAATACAGATGGGATTTCAGAGGTTGGCCATGCTGGTCTCCAACTCCTGACCTCAGGTGATCCACCCATCTCTGCTTCCCAAAGTGCTGAGATTATAGGCATGAGCCACTATGACCAGCAGAGGCCATTTTTTCTTTTTTTTACTTATTATTAATATTTTTATTTTTGAGATGGAGTATCACTGCATTGCTCAGGCTGGAGTGCAGTGGCACAACCTTGGCTCACTGCAACCTCTGCCTACCGGGTTTAAGAGATTCTCCTGCCTCAGCCTCCTGAGTAGCTGGAATTACAGGCCACCACACCCATGTAATTTTTGTATTTAGTAGAGATGGGGTTTCACTATGTTAGCCAGGCTGTTCTTGAACTCAGAACCTCAGATGATCCACCTGACTCAGCTTCCCAAACTGCTGAGATTATAGGCATGAGCCAACACACATAGCCTTTTAACTTATTTTTATTTCTTTTTTCCTTTGTTGCTATTAAAATAATCACTCTTTGACTTTTTTTTTTTTTTTTTTTTTTTTTTTTTTGAGACTGAGTCTTGCTCTTTCACCCAGGCTGGAGTGCCATGGTGAGATTTCTGCTCAATTGCAACCTCTGCCTCCTAGGTTCCAGTGATTCCCCTACCTCAGCCTCCCAAGTAGCTGGGATTACAGGAGTGCTCCACCACCCAGGCTAATTTTTGTATTTTTTAGTAGAAATGGGGTTTCGTCATGTTGCTCAGGCTGGTCTTGAATTCTGACCTTGTGATCTGCCCGCCTTGGCCTCTCAAAGTGCTGGGATTACAGGCGTGAGCCACCACACCTGGCCCTGACATTCTTTTTTTAAAAAGTCAAATTTGGTTCTATTTCTCTAAGAACTTATCAGCAAATACAATGTGTCAATTTCCTCAAGCAAGACAAAATTTTTTTTCTGATATAGTGTTGTTGACTTTTTTTTTCTTTTTTTTTGATACAGAGCCTCACTCTTGTTGCCCAGGCTGGAGTGCAATGGCAACATCTCAGCTCACTGCAACCTCTGCCTCTCTGGTTCAAGCAATTCGCCTGCCTCAGCCTCCCAAGTAGCCAGCACTACAGGTGTGGGCCACCACACCCGGTTCATTTTTGTATTTTTAGTAGAAACAGGGTTTCACTATATTATCCAGGCTGGTCTCAAACTCCTGACCTTGTGATCTGCTCACCTTCGCCTCCCAAAGTGCTGGGATTACACGCATGAGCCACTGCTCCCAGCCTTGTTGACTTATTTTAATAGTCTCAGCTCAGCCCTAAATTTTAAGGAGTTGAGGATAAATGGAGGATAGAAAGACAATGTACAGGTAAAAGGGAGATTTGATACATTGGTTATTTTAAGGCAAGTGCTTTCATACTGACGATTATTCATTCCAGCACAACAGAACCAATATTTACTGATCTTTCTTGACCTAGAAATGACATGTGCTAGCTGGGCGCGGTGGCTCATGCCTATACTCCCAGCACTTTGGGAGGCTGAGGCGGGAGGATCACCAGGTCAGGAGTTCGAGATCAGCCTGGCCAACACAGTGAAACCCTGTCTCTACTAAAAATACAAAAAAAATTATCCGAACATAGTGGCAGTCACCTGTAATCCCAACTACTTGGGAGGCTGAGGCAGGAGAATCACTTGAATATGGGAGTCAGAGGTTACAGTGAGCTGAGAGCATGCCATTGCACTCCAGCCCGGCCAACAGTGTGAGACTCCATCTCAAAAAAAAAAAAAAAAATAGAGGCTGGGCACGGTGGCTCACGACTGTAATTCTAACACTTTGGGAGGCCGAGGTGGGTGGATCACCTGAGGTCAGGAGTTCAAGACCAGCCTGGCCGTCATGGTGAAACCCCATCTTTATTTAAAAAAAAAAAAGAAAGAAAAGAAATAATACGTATTACATCTTAAATCTTTAAAACTCTTTACTTTTCTGGCATGAGAGCGAAGCATGAGGCCTCTGGAGACCCTGCCTGGGTTAGAATCCCAGTTTGTGTAAGCTACTTAACAAATCTTGGCTGGTTGCGGTGGCTCATGCTTGTAATCCCAGCACTTTGAGAGGCTGAAGTCAGCTGATCACTAGGTTAGGAGTTTGAGACCAGACTCGCCAACACAGTGAAACCCCATCTCTACTAAAAATACAAAAATTAGCAGGGCGTGGTGGTGGGCACCTGTAATCTCAGCTACTCAGGAGGCGGAGGCAGGAGAAGTGCTTGAATCCAAGAGGCAGAGGTTGTAGTGAACCAAGATGGAGCCACTGCACTCCAGCCTGGGTGACAGAGTGAGACTCCATCTCAATGAAAAAAAAATCTTGCTGTTATTTCCTCATTTATGAAAGAGATAATAGGCCGGGTGCGGTGACTCACACCTGTAATCCTAGCACTTTGGGAAGCCGAGGTGGGTGGATCAACTGAGGTCAGGAGTTCAAGACCAGCCTGGCCATCATGGTGAAACCCCATCTTTATTTTTTATTTATTTATTTATTTATTTTTTTTAAAAGATGGGGTTTCACCATGTTGGTCAGGCTGGTCTTGAACTCCTGACCTCAGGTGATCCACCCATCTCGGCCTCCCAAAGTGCTAGGATTACAGGCGTGAGCCACCACGCCCGGCCGTGAAACCCCATCTTTAAAAAAAAAAAAAGAAAGAAAGAAAAGAAAGATAATAATAAGTGTCTATCTCAGAGGCTTGGTGTGAGAATTGAATAAGTTAAGTTTGTAAAAACTCAAAATATCGCCTGGCACATAGTAAGCACTCAATCATTATTATCATAATTTATATTTGTGCACTGGTGTCCAATCTTATTTATCAAGACTCATGAGGAGGCTGGGGCGTTGGCTCACGCCTGTAAACCCAACACTTTGGGAGGATGAGGTGGGTGGTTCAGGACATCAGGAGTACAATACCAGCCTGACCAACATGGTGAAACCTCATCTCTATTAAAAATATGAAAATTAGCTGGGCATAGTGGCGTATGTGCCTGTAATCCCAGCTACTTAAGAGGCTGAGGCAGGAGAATCTCTTGAATCAGGAAGGCAGAGGTTGCAGTGAGCTGAGATCACGCCACTGCACTCCAGCCTGGGCAAGAGTGAGACTCCAACACAAAAAAAAAAAAAAAAAAAAAAAAAAGAAGAAGAATCAGGCTGTGGGCAGTGGCTTCCGCCTGTAATCCCAACACTTTGGGAGGCTGAGGTGGGCGGATCACGTGGTCAGGAGATCGAGGAGATCATCCTGGCCAACATGGTGAAACCACTCTCTACTCAAAATACAAAAATTAGCCCGGCGTGACGGCCCACGCCTGTAGTCTCAGCTACTTGGGAGGCTGAGGCAGAAGAATCGCTTGAACCTGGAAGGCAGAGAGGTTGCTGCCAGCCGAGATCACACAACTGCACTCTAGCCTGGCTACAGAGCTAGACTCCATCACAAGAAAAAAAAAAAAAAAAAGAGCCGGGTGTGGTGGCTCACGCCTATAATCCCAGCACTTTGGGAGACTGAGGTGGGTGGATCACGAGGTCAAGAGATTGAGACCATCCTGGTCAACATCGTGAAATCCCGTCTCTACTAAAAATACAAAAATTAGCTGGGCATGGTGGCGCACGCCTGTAGTCCCAGCTATTCAGGAGGGTGAGGCACGAGAATTGCTTTAACCCAGGAGGCGGAGGTTGCGGTGAGCCGACATCGTGCCATTGCACTCCAGCCTGGGTAACAAGAGTGAAACTCTGTCTCAAAAAAAAAAAAAAAAAAAAAATGGCCTGGCGCAGTTGGACTCGAGGCTGAGGCGGGGGTATCACGTGGGGTCAGGAATTCGAGACCAGCCTGGTCAAAATGGTGAACCCCCGTCTCTTAAAAAAAAAAAAAGAAAAATTGAGATAATGCCATTAAAGTCATATTAATTAGTGTTAAAACAATTGCTATTTTTCTTTCTTTACATATATATCTAGTCCTGTGCTAGGAAATATAAAAGTAGTAGACAATGGACTTTGCTTTTAGGAGTTTACAGTTCAAGTCTAGATAGAATATGAAGGTAAAAACAAACAAAACCCCTAGAAA
The DNA here is from genome assembly GCA_963574635.1 of Cheracebus regulus. Classification (NCBI taxonomy): domain Eukaryota; kingdom Metazoa; phylum Chordata; class Mammalia; order Primates; family Pitheciidae; genus Cheracebus; species Cheracebus regulus. The sequence goes on along the minus strand of CAUYQU010087624.1, from coordinate 10,054 downwards.
ACAATTCAAATTCAGTGTGAGGTAGGGGAATTAAATATATACAAGTGCTGGGCACGATGGCTCACGCCTGTAATCCCAGCACTTTGGGAGGCTGAGGCGGGCAAATCACCTGAATTCAAGAGTTCAAGACCAGCCTTACCAACATGGAGAAATACCGTCTCTACTAAAAACACAAAAATTAGCCGGGCATGGTGGAGGGTTCCTGTAATCCCAGCTACTTGGGAGGCTAAGGCAGGAAAATCACTTGAACCTGGAGGTTGCGGTGAGCCAAGATCACCATTACACTCCATCCTAGGCCACAAGAACAAAACTCCATCTAATAAATAAATAAATACAAGTCATTGAGAATGAACTGTGCACTGGTGTCCAATCTTATTCATTGAGACTCACTGGATAAGCCCAGGTGCGGTGGTTCACACCTGTAATCCCAGCACTTTGGGAGGTCAAGGAGGATGGATCACAAATCTCAAAATTTAGAAATAACAACACAAAATAAACTAGTCACAGATGAAACCAATCATGAGATGATCTGTAAATGTTTTACCTATCTGATTAAAAAGACTGTAACTAAGACAACCTCTCAATTAATTCCAATTTGTCTGAGGCATTAAGATATTTTTAAAAGTATAAGCAAGTTTTATTAGAGAAATAAAGAAACAAAAGAATGGCTACTCCATAGGCAGAGCAGCCCCAATGGCTGCTGCTCAGCTAAGTTTTTTTTTTCTCTCTCTTTTTTTTTTTAAGTTTTCTACATACAGCCTTGACAAAGGAGAATTGAAAAGTGAGAATTTATTACTATGCCTCTCCTGTATAGCATGGCTGGCTTTAATTGTTATGACCACTGCTGGTTGGCTCCTGTACATAAAACCATGTACATGCCCAAGTTGAGAATGCTACCATGGTATTCTTAAAGGAAATAAACCTTTAAGAAAGGACATCCCAGTTTCATCAGTTCCATTTCTCTCTGTTCATCAAAGACGTATGGTAATGTATCACTAGATTTTTTTCTTTGATTGTACTCATCCTTTCATCCCCACTTCCCCCCAGAATGGGAGATCCTTGTACAAATGATGAAGACTGGTCATTTTGCCAGTTATCCTTACTATAAATTAATAAGTTAGCATTATATAGTTTATAGTTTTGGTATTTTTTTTTTTAAGATGGGGTTTCACCATGATGGCCAGGCTGGTCTTGAACTCCTGACCTCAGGTGACCCACCCGCCTCAGCCTCCCAAAGTGCTAGGGATTACAGGCGTGAGCCACCACACCCGGCTAGTTTTGGTATTTTGTGATTGGTTTAGTGTGATTTAATTCTCCAGACCTGGACTAGATTGAAAAAACCTCATTTTCTTTTTTTGGGGGTGGTGAGAAAGTCTCACTCTGTCGTCCAGGCTGGAGTGCAGTGGCATGACCTCTCCCTCCTGGGTTCAAGGGACTCTCCTGCCTCAGTCTCCTGAGTAGCTGGGATTACAGGCATGCGCCACCACGCCCGGCTGAATATTTTTGTATTTTTAGTAGAGATAGGGTTTTACCATGTTTGTCAGGCTGGTCTCAAACTCCTGACCTCGTGGTCCACCCGCCTCTGCTTCCCAAAGTGCTGAGATTATAAGAATGCACCACCATGCCCAGCTAATTTTTGTATTTTTAGTAGAGGTGGGATTTCACCATGGTAGACAGGTTGGTTTTGAACTCCTGACCTCAGGTGATCAGCCCACCCTGGCCTCCCAAAGTGCTGGGATTACAGGGATGAGCCACCGCGCCCAGCCGAAGAAACCTCATTTTTTTTCTTTTTTTCTTTTTTGTTTCCTGGTCCCTCTGTCTTTTTTCTTTTTCTTTTTAAGACGGTGTCTTGCTCTGTCACCCAGGTTGGACAATCTCGGCTCATTGCAACCTCTGCCTCCCAGGTTGAAATGATTCTTCTGCCTTAGCCTCCTGAGTAGCTGGGACTACAGGCATGTGCCACCATGCCCGGCTAACTTTTTGTATTTTTAGTAGGGATGCGGTTTCACTGTGTTAGCTAGGATGGTCTCAATCTCTTGACCTCGTGATCCTCCCGCCTTGGCCTCCCAAAGTGCTAGGATTACAGGCGTGAGCCCCTGAGTCTGGCCGAAACCTCATTTTCTAACCTTGTAAAGCTGAAGAGCAGTTTAGCAAGATCTAAAAACCTAAGAGCCTCGATGGAGTGGAGTTAATTAGAGAAGGCTGGTCTCAGAAGTCTAAAACACCTCTTTTTTGGTGGGGGAGACATAAAAACATGGAGTACAGGCCAGGCACGGTGGCTCACACCTGTAATCCCAGCACTTTGGGAGGCCAAGGCAGGCTGATCAGTTGAGGTCAGGAGTTCAAGACCAGCCTGCCCAAGATGGTGAAACCCGGTCTCTACAAAAATACACAAATTAGCTGGGCATGATGGCGGGCACCTGTAATCACAGCCACTTGATGGCTGAGGCCCAACAATCACTTGAACCTGGGAGGCAGAGGTTGCAGTAAGTGGAGATCATACCTTTGCACTCCAGCCTGGGCGACAGAACAAGACTCTGTCTCAAAAAAAGAAAAGGAGTCAGAGATTAGTGTAATAAACAAGACGACGTTCTGAACTTTTTGTCTGAATATAAAATATAGCTTGTCCTTACTAACAGACATTCCTAATTTCAGGTAAGAAGGTATACCTAATTTCAGATGTGTTCCTGAAATCCCAAATACTATATACATCATTTGTAGAGGTCACTTTCTTCAGTAGCAAAGGCTTTGATAAAACCAGTACTTTGATATTTAATCATTACAAAGATAACGGGTTTTGTAAACAACTTGACTAACCATTTGAAAGACATTTGTTTTGTAAACAGTGTTTTGCAGTGAACTATAGAGAACCCAAGTAGACATCTGAAAAATGCTATTGAGAGTATGAAATGGTTCTATGTTTACAGATTGGAATTTTTGAAGTTTTAATGTAATATAAAATTATAGGATGTAAATTGCAAGAACATCCTTAGAGATCATCTTGTCCAACCCGAAATTCAAATCTTTAAGAATATTAGCTCAATTCCAAACCAAACTGTGCCAGGAAACTGAACCGGGCCTGAGCATCTATCATTTAAAGCAAGACCCGCCTGTGGCAGTGGCTCACACCTTCTAATCCCAGCACTTTGGGAGGCAGAGGCAGGCGGGTCATGAGGTCAAGAGATGGAGACCATCCTGGCCAACATGGTGAAATCGTCTCTACTAAAAATACAAAAATTAGCTGGGCATGGTGGCGCACGCCTGTAGTCCCAGCTACTCGGGAGGCTGAGGCAGGAGAATCATTTGAACCCGGGAGGCAGAGGTTGCAATGAGCCGACATCTAGCCATTGCACTCCAACCTGGGTGACAGAGCAAGACTCCGTCTAAAAAAAAAAGAAAGAAAATGAGGTTTCTTTGGCCGGACGCAGTGGCTCACCGCTGCAATCCCAGCACTTTGGGAGTCCAAGGCTGGCGGATCACCTGAGGTCAGGAGTTCAAGACCAGCCTGGCCATCATGGTGAAACACCGCCTCTATTAAAAATACAAATATTAGCTGGGCGTGGTGGCGCGCACCTGTAGTCACAGCTACTAGGGAGGCTGACGCAGGAGAATTGCTTGAACTCCAGAGGCAGAGGTTGCGGTGAGCCGAGATCCTCTCACAGCACTCCAGCCTGGAGACAGAGTGAGAGTACGTCTCAAAAAAGAAAAAAAAAAAAAAAAAAAGCAAGACCCGCAAAACGCCGGGCCCCCCCCCCTCAGCTTTCTGAGTTGAAAATCTATAGATCCTCAAGAAGGGAAGAGTGTATGTACCTACTTCTAAGAAATCAGTTTACCGCTCTGACCACTCTTCCAGTGTCTGGGGGCAAAAACCTAAGGATGTAGACTTTGCTTCCATCACGAGATCTACCCCTCAGGATCTTGGTAGCCATCCTGAAGCCTCGTTGCATGTACAGAAAATAGTTTTGCTTGTTTCTATAGGGCATCCCTACAACGATGTAAGTCGCTTCCTGTGGTGGAGCTCAGTCACCTCCGACGACAGCAGCAGCCGCAACCCCTTGGCTGTGCCAGGTGGGATTCGGCCATGGATGGCTTGGGGCACGTGGTGTCGCGAGGGGACAGGGGACGCGATGCCCGTCCCGGGAGCCCCTCAACTGAGAAGCGACCCTGACCACGGTCACACCAACCCCCCATGCAGGCCCCTTCCTGGGAAGTTAGAGACTCGATGATCTGTAAAAGATATCAGTTCATTGAACAGGCTCCTCGATCCCAGTTCCTCGGAGGCCTGCCTCTCTTCAAGGGTCCTCTAACCCTCTGGGGGCGGTGACTGACGACGCTCAGAAGGCGAGAAACGGCTCCTTAAACCGCTCGCTGGGTCCCTCTCTCCCCACAATGCACCGGGGCCAGCAGGAAGGCCGCTCCGACCCCTAATTTTCCCGCGAATTCAGTTCAAAGAGGCGGCCGGGCCCGCGGTCGGCAGCGCGCACGGGCCAACCAAGCCGCGCCTCCGGGAGAAGCGCCTCCGCGTGACTGACGGGGGAATCCGCGGGCCAACGGGCTGGGCGGACGGGCGGCGCGCGCTCCCGCCGCCCAATCAGAGCGCCGGGCGGGGAAAGTGGGCGGAGGGAGGCCAGGGTAGGGTGAGCGGCCTCCGGAGCGGAGCGGGGCTCTGAGGAGACACTTTTTTTTTTTTCCTCCCTCCTTCCCTCCTCTCCTCCCTTCCCTTCCCCTCTCCTCCCCTCTCTCCTCCTTCCCCCCTCGGTCCGCCGGAGCCTGCTGGGGCGAGCGGTTGGTATTGCAGGCGCTTACTCTCCGGGGCCGCCCGGCGGGTAGCTGGCGGGGGGAGGAGGCAGGAACCGCGATGGCGCCTCAGAAGCACGGCGGTGGGGGAGGGGGCGGCTCGGGGCCCAGCGCGGGGTCCGGGGGAGGCGGCTTCGGGGGTTCGGCGGCGGTGGCGGCGGCGACGGCTTCGGGCGGTAAATCCGGCGGCGGGGGCTGTGGAGGCGGCGGCAGTTATTCGGCCTCCTCCTCCTCCTCCGCGGCGGCAGCGGCGGGGGCCGCGGTGTTACCGGTGAAGAAGCCGAAAATGGAGCACGTCCAGGCTGACCACGAGCTTTTCCTCCAGGCCTTTGAGAGTGAGTGTGTGCGAGGCTTTGAGGGCAGGAGGACCCACTCTGCCAGCACCGGGGACGGGACACTCTGCTGGGCCCCCTTCCTCCTCGGGAGTCCACTTGGTGTGGGAGTGGAGGGAGGAATTGAGGGGATGTCCCCCTTTCGGGGATTACGCCTCCAGGGCATCCAGAGTCTAGGGCCTTGGGAGAGCTGGAAAAGAGGGTCCGGGTAGGTTCTTGACTCCCCTAAGATTGACGCAAGAGGCTCGAGACTGGGGCCCCACGTTAAGAGCAGGCGGCTTTTAGATGAGGAGGTAACAGCTGAACTGAGCTGCAGTCACATCCCGAGACTAGTTCTTATTTTCTTTCATGCCTTTCGGACTCTAGAAATACAGGGGTTTCGGCTGTAGCTTTTGAGTGGCAAAATGAAGCCTGTGAAGGGACAAGTGCAGTCCAACCGAAGAAATGATCCTTAGTCTGAAATGCCTTCGCGCTAACTTGGTGCTGCAGGTTCACATGGCATCTTTGGATGCCTAAAACCTTTGAAATGCATCCACCCATTTTGTGGATATGTAAACTGAGCCAGAGAATGGTCAAGCATCTTCTCTAGAGACGACCCCGGAATTCTGCTTTTTATACTCGTCTTACAGGATATTTTCTTACGTCGATTTCTGTTTCTAATGTCTGTCTGGAAGGTGAAACTGACTGACTTGGAAAGGAGAGCAGGGTGTCTGGAAACAACAATAGAATTTATTAAAAACATCGTAGCTATAAATAATCCTGATTGTTCTTTAACGAACGTTACATTTTGATTGGTTTCCGTTTTTGCTTTTGTGCGTTATAATTTGAGTGATCTTTAATAGCTAAATAATCTTACTGAAACTTAAATAAACTCGGCTCTACCGCCCAGTGTTCTTATTTACAATTTCACTGTGGCATATGTTAAGGGCATGGTATCAGCTGTGCTTAGAAAGACGTATTACATTGTTTAATACCCTTCCTTCATTCTCTCTCATTAGTGCTTCATGAAATTCTAATTGGAACTTAATAGAAAGAATTTCAGTTTTTGTCGAAACGAATATCGAACCTGCTTCAGAGAGCTTCACATTATTCACATATTATACTGCTTAATATACTTTGAAATATCTAGAGAGGCTTTAATTGGAAATAGAATGGAGAACTGACGGGCAGTGGTGACAGTAATCATACTTGTTTGTACCCCTTCTAGAGTATCTCATCTCCCTTTAGTTAATTTAAAATAAAACGAACCATTTGAAGATTTAGATGGAAATTTTAAACGTTCTTTCTGAATGTTATGAGAAGACAGATACTCCAAGAAAGTTTTAACTATGCGTTCTGATGAGTCCACCTCGGAGAAGTCAACTGTCATTAAGAGCTAGATCTGATCATAAAACAACTTGAAGTTGTTCACTGGGAAGTGTTAATACTTTATTTATATAATTATTCATATTTGGCATATTTTGATACTGCTTTATTTAAAGAAACATGATACTAATAGATCATTAGTGTAACTGATATGGTATATATATATATATTTTTTAAGTCCTGTATAACAAATTAAATTTTAACTAATTTGAAACTTAATTCAACTCATTTTAAGCCTTAGACTGTTTTAGGAGTCTGTCAATTGTGTAAAAAATGTATTGAGGTAATATTTACATTGAACAAAATAGATAAAACTTTAAATTATAATTAGGAATATTTATTGAGAATTTTTGCTGCAGTTTGTGTCCCAGATTTATTTCAATATTGGCTGATTTTTGAGTGCAGTGGGTCCCAACTATAATCCTAGCTACTCTAGAGGCTGAGGCTGGAGCATCGATTGAGCCCAGGAGTTTGAGACCAGCCTGGGCAACATAGCAAGACCTCTTTTCAAAAAAAGAAAAAAAAAAATACTTGACTGACTTTCATCATATCTGTATTAGGAATGTCTGGGATCTGTATTAGGATATCATCGTTTCTGTATTAGGATGTATTAGGATTCTGTTTTGGCCGACTGCAAATTTTTATGTGACCAATTAAAAAGTGAAATGTTCAGGCTGGGAGCCATGGCTCAGGCCTGTAATCCTAGCACTTTGGGAGGCTGGGGTGGGCAGATTACCTGAGATCAGGAGTTCAAGACCAACTTGGCCAACAGGGAGAAACCCCATCTCTACTAAAAATACAAAATTAGCTGGGCATGGTGGCACATGCCTGTAATCCCAGCTACTCGGGAGGCTGAGGCAGGAGAATCGCTTGAACCTGGGAGGCGGTGGTTGCCGTGAGGGGAGATTGCACCATGCACTCCGGACTGGGCAAGAAGAGCGAAACTGTCAAAAAAAAAAAAAAAAGTGTAATTTTCATATTGTTTGGCATCAATAAATAGTTCTTTTTTTGACTCCAGCTAACTAGTGCAGCTGCTTTTTGGAAGAAAATTGGTTATAGATAGTTTAAATTAGCAAAGTTAAATGAGTATAACTACTTCTCTTTAGTTCTGCCCAATAACTGTCTTAAAAAAGTTTAAGAAAAATATTGTAGAGAACCTTCAGTATAAAATAAGTGTAGATGAACTTTGTGAATGTATGCCACTGATTGAATGCCTTTTGATCTTACTGTGCATACTAATTTTCCTGATGTAAATATTTAGTGCAATATAAATATTCAGTGCATGATTTCCATAGCAGGTGTTAAGTTTATATTGATACAACATGGTCTGGGTTGATATTTTTCTGACAAGTAAGCTTAGATAATGTTTGCATTTTGTTTTCTATTACCTAGAGCCAACACAGATCTATAGATTTCTTCGAACTCGGAATCTCATAGCGGTAAGTAGTCAACAAAATTTATCATTATTATTTCTCTCTTATAACTGCGTCTGTATTCAATTTTAACATTTTTAAAACTCTTTTTGTAGCCAATATTTTTGCACAGAACTCTTACTTACATGTCTCATCGAAACTCCAGAACAAACATCAAAAGGTACATTTTATGAATCTTATTTCAAGCTGATCAAATGATGTTAAAGTTTTATTTTAAAGTACTATTTCTCAAAATTAAAGAAAAATGAAAAACTGTTTCTAACTAAAGATTTAATATGAAAACAATGGGAGAATGACTGGTTGAACTGGTTGCACAGTGGTTTTTAATAGTATCATCTTTGTAAATCTCAGGTTATTATTAGTTTGGTTTTTTTTCCCCTAATAGAAAAGAGGCTGGGTGTGGTACCTCACACCTACAATCCCAGCACTGTTGGAGGCCAAGGCCAGTGGATTACTTGAGGTCAGAAGTTCCAGACCAGCCTGGCCTGGCCAACATGGGAAACCCTGTCTACACTAAAATACAAAAATTAGCTGGGCATGGTGTCGTGCACCTGTAATCCCAGCTGCTTAGGAGGCTGAGGCAGGAGAATCCCTTGAATCCGGGAGGCAGAGGAGTGAAGTGAATTAAGTGATTTTACTGATCATATTTTTACTCTGTGCCACTGGTTATTTTTTCTTTTTCTTTTTCTTTTCTTTTCTTTTGTTTTTTTGAGGTGGAGTTTTACTCTTGGTTGCCCAGGCTGGAGTACAATGGCAAAATCTTGGCTCACTGCAACCTTTGCCTGCCGGGTTCAAGTGATTCTCCTGCCTCAGCTTCCCGAGTAGCTAGAATTACAGGCACCCGCCAACATGCCTGGCTAATTTTTTTTTATTTTTAGTAGAGATGGGGTTTTGTTATGCTGGCCAGGCTGGTCTTGAACTTTTGACCTGGTGATCTGCCCACTTCGGCCTCCCAAAATGCTGGGATTACAGGCATGAGCCACCACATCCGGCCTCCACTGGTTAGTTTCAAGTCTAATAGAAGTCGAGGATTTAAATATTTACTAAAGAGCTCAAGGTAGCTATCTTTGTTACATAAAATTTAAGTTAATTTTTGAATATTGTGTCTAACTTGACTTAGCTCCTATAATGATAGGTTCAGAAGGTCTCATTTTATATCTTTGGTGATGGTCTTTTTTTTGAGGCAGAGTGTTGCTCTTGTTGCCCAGGCTGGAGTGCAGTGGTGCAATCTTGGCTCACTGCAACCTCTGCCTCCCAGGTTCAAGCTATTATCCTGTCTCAGTCTCCCCAGTAGCTGGGATTACAGCTGCTTGCCACCAAGCCCGGCTAAGTTTTTGTATTTTTCATAAAGATGAGATTTCACCATGTTGGCCAGGCTGATCTCAAACTTCTGACCTCAGGTGATCCACCCATCTCAGCCTCCCAAAGTGCTGGGATTACAGGCGTGAACCACTGTGCTGGGTCTAAATAAATATAATCTTACACCTAGGACAAAAACTTGCATTCATAATTACATATGGTTAAGTACTAAACGTTACACAGCAAAAATAAACTGCCTCCAACCTCCAGACTCCACTTGAAAATCTGATGATTAAGACTTTATTTTTTTAAAACCTTCATCCTATTACTTTTTTTTTTTTTTGAGATGGAGTCTTGCTGTCTTGCCCAGGCTGAAGTCAGTGGTGCAGTCTTGGCTTACTGCAACCTCTGCTTCGCAGGTTTAAGTTATTCTCCTGCCTCAGCCTCCTAAGTAGCTGGGACTACAGGCACACGCCACCACACCGGCTAATTTTTGTATTTTTAATAGAGATCGGATTTTACTGTATTTGCCAGGCTGGTCTCGAATTCCTGACTTTGTAATCTACCCACTTCAGCCTCCCATAGTGCTGGGATTACAGGCATGAGCCACCGTGCCAGGCCATGCTATTGATTTCAAAAGTATTTCCCCTTCTGTAAGACCATTACCAAGGCTGGGCCTGAGATCGGGAGTTTGAGACCAGCCTGACCAACATGGAGAAACCCTGTCTCTACTAAAAATACAAAATTAGCCAGGTGTGGTGGTGCATGCTTATAATCTCAATTTGTAATCCTGTGGAGGCTGAGGCAGGAGAATTGCTTGAGCCCAGG
>CAUYQU010087622.1:0-48116 GCA_963574635.1 Cheracebus regulus | reverse complement strand
ATAATAATAAAAAATAATAATAAAAGAATGTCACCTTCCAATCATGAGGTCAGGAGATTGAGAGCATCCTGGCTAACACGGTGAAACCTTATCTTTTTTTTTTTTTTTTTTTTTTTTAAAGACGGGGTTTCACCCTGTTGGTCAGGCTGGTCTTGAACTCCTGACCTCAGGTGATCCGCCCGCCTTGGCCTCCAAAGTGCTTGGATTACAGGTGTTAGCCACCACGCCCGGCCAAAACTTTCTGATAAGAAGAAAGTTATCTGATAAACATAGAATTAAATAGTAGGAAGAAGTATTGAGTTGTATCTTGAGAGGCAGCAGTTGATAGAGTAACAAAAACATCGTGGGCTATATAAAGTGAAAAAATAGGAGAGCTCATTTTTTACCCTATATATGCATTTTCAGACCCCCAAATCAACTTCTCGCTTTTATAATTAAACAAGTGATACAGAAAAAACTGATGGGAAAGGGAAAAAGTTAAGGGATTAGAGAATAGGTTAAACTTAGCCTCTTACAGAAATTGGGATAATTTGATTACTGTCACTTTGGAGAGAGATCCTGGTTAATGGTTATGGGTTTTTTGTTTTTTAAGGCTGAGTCTTGCTCTGTTGCCCAGGCTGGAGTGCACTGGCGCAATCTCAGCTCACTGCGATTTTTGCCACCCTGGTTCAAGCAATTCTCTTGCCTCAGCCTCCTAAGTAGCTGGGATTACAGATCTCCACCACCATGCCTGGCTAACTTTTGTCTTTTTGGTAGAGACGAGGCTTTGCCATCTTGGCTAGGCTGCTCTCAAACTCCTGACCTCAGGTGATCTGCCTCCCTTTGCCTCCCAAAGTACTGGAATTATAGGCATGAGCCACTGTGCCTGGCCTGTTGCGGGTATTTTGAAAGGAACAAATGATGAAATGATATGAATTAAAATAGTAAAAATTTGATTCAGCTGATCTCATAACTGATAACCAAATGGTTAGGACTAAGAAAAAATGTAAAATTTTCATTGTTCTAGTATTTCAGGGAAAAAAATGCCATGTTCTTTTATGAATTCTTCATACTTATTTCCTTGAGTTCCTTTTTTATTGTATGCCAGGAAGTTTTCTTTGGGGTTGAGGAGGCATAAGGGATGATGTGAAATATTCTTATTCCTGTTCTTAAGAAGCTTAGAATCCCACGTGAAGACAGGTATAAAATTATATGCAAATTGTGAATATACACAGAATTACAAATTCTAACAATGGAGGATTAGATTAGGTTTTCTCTAGGACTATGTGAATTCTACTAATACTATTCCTTCTTTCCCCCAAGTGTATTTTGTGCTTTCTGACCATCTCAGAATACAGTATACTTCAGGAATCCTCACATATCAATTCTTATCTTTCTATATAATTCAAAAGAAAAAAGGAAGAGAATGTCTAGGCTGGTATTCTTAAATATTAACTTTAGTTCTATAAGCAGAATACAGTATACCCTTCTCTCTTACCTCCTACTCTGGCATGTATCATAAAAATATTGTTAAACTTTCTTTAGCACTTTATGTTGTTGAGGTTAAACACATTTAATATATATTTTTTATATTTATAAATATACAAATATAGATTATATCTAATTATATATCTTTAGATTTTTCTCATTCTTATCTGGTTCATAATTTCACAAAGTAAGTAAAATATTTTAATTTTATTATGACTCAAACTAATTTTAGAACCTATAGGAATACTGCAGATAGAAAATTCTCTGAGGTGACAATTTTTAAATATTTACTGTATTAATAAACCTTCGTTATCCGTGTTTTGTGGATTCAAACTTCATGTTCCTGTATCTTTTCCAAGATAATTTATTTGTAGATGCTTTATCAACAGTATGAAAAAGTGTTAATTTTTTAAACCTAAATTATTAAGTTGACAGAAAAATTAAGTTGCTATATTATAGCAGTATGCATTAGTACTATCTTGGATTTGAAGAATATATCATTTGCTAAAATTAGGACGTTTTAGCAAGGAACTAACGTGGTTTCTATGATTAAGGTCCTGTCTTAGCCATTAAAAAGCAAAGCGTACTAAGAAATTGCGTGGATTACATATGTATGTCATGATTGTATGTATATATTATATATGTACATATCCATACATATACCCATGTATGTTTTCTATGGACTAAAACCTTTTTGTGTTAGTAATTGCTATCTATATATGCAATTGTAGCTGAAAATATCTGTATTACTATGCATAAGACTGTCTTGCAGCTATTGCCACAATTTGCAGAGTCTGGAGTAGTTTGAGACTCCAGGTCTTTCGGATGTCTTCTCTCAAAAAGAAGCAACTCAATTTCTGATTGATGCAGTCTAGGTTGGTCTCACTGTAATTAGTGTTTCCCAGCATTCCCAGGTGCTTATGGCTCAGCAGTAGAAGGTTTGTTCTTTAAAGACTTAATTCTCAACCTCAAGTTTAGTGACACTGCAAGGAATATCAAAATTGTTTTGATTCTCTTAAAATTAAAAAAACCCATGCCATACTGGAATAGGAATAAAATGAGTCATGAAATGAAAATGAAAGCTTGATTGCTATTTCTAAAAGTTTGAAATTCACTTCTTTAAAAGCTTTTCTTCAGTTTACTCTGCTTGCTTTGCACTGTTTTTTGACCCATGCTGTTTTGTGTTCTGTCATACGTAACTGTTTATATACACATATATTCTACCCTGCAACTAACATTGCTTCAGTTCTTGGAAATAGCTCTGTTCTAAAACTTTATTGAGTTTGCCTTGCTAATAATTATTAGTATTATTGATAATATTTTTGATATTTCTCTAAAAACCAGAAGAACATATTATATATATTTATATAAATATAGTATTATATGTCTTTTACTCACCTGATGGGTCAAATATAATGGTAAAATAGCACTATGATCAATCTAGAAATTCAAAAAGACATTAGATATTTGAATTGAATATGTTTGTCTTAATTTAATTGTGATTTTTGGTTGTAATAGTAGATGGGATTGATTGAAACTTTATATTTTATAGTTGGTGAGGCTTAAAAGAAAAGAGCAGGGAGCATTGTGGCTATTAGAATGATTGCTATATTGAAGTCTCTTGTTTGTTTGTTTCTGTTTCAAGAGACAGCGTTTCTTACTGTTGCCCAGGCTGGAGTGCAGTGGCATGGTCGTAGCTCACTGCTGCCTTGAACTCTTGGGCTCAAGCAATCCTCCCACCTCAACCTCCCAAGTAGTTGGGACTACAGGCTCTTGCCACCATGCTTGACTGATGTTTTTAAAAAACTTTTGTACAGGCAGTGTCTCACTATGTTGCCCAAGTTGGTCTTGAACTCCTGGCCTCAGGTGATCCTCCTGCCTCAGCCTTCCACAGTATTGGGATTACAGATGTGAGTCACCATGCCTGGCCCTATTAAATTCTTTAATTTAGGAATCTTTTATATTCTCTTTAGCAATGCTATTAGGCAGTAAAGTATAATATTTAAGAATACTGCTTCTGGAGCAATTTTAGTTTTGCCATTTAATAACTATGCCACTTTGGACAAGTTACATATCTCACTTGTCTCAGTGACCTCATCTGTAAAATGGAGATTATAATAATACCTATTTTATAATTTTGTAATGAAGATTAAAAGAGCTACTATATTTAAAATACTGAAACAATGCCCAACATTTAATGAGCATTTGATACAGTATAAATTGTAATAATTGCTATTACCACATTGACTAAGAAAGCTTATTAAAGCATTATAAGCAATGTATCCTAATGGTTTAGAATTACTAAATTATGTTTGCTTGGGAGTAAAACCAAAGATACTTATATTTTTTAATTTTTATTTTTTGAGACAAGAGTTTTGCTCTTGTCATCCAGGCTGCAGTACAGTGGTGCAATCTCAGCTCAGTACCTCCGCCTCCCTAGTTCAAGCCATTCTCCTGACTCAGCCTCCCAAGTAGCTGGGATTATAGGCGCCTGCCACCACGCCCAGAGAATTTTTGTATTTTTAGTAGAGATGGGGGTTTCACCATGTTGTCCAGGCTGGTCTTGAACTCCTGACCTCAGGTGATCCACCTGTTTTGGCCTCCCAAAGAGCTGAGATTACAGGTATGAGCCACCTTGCCCAGCCTAAAGATAAGATAAACTTTTATTAATGAAGGTTTTTTTAATGATAGCATTATAAAAATGGAAACAAAATTACAGTCTCAAAGTGGCCACTTTGATCTAATTTACTTTGGTATGCTCCCTTTATCTGTTTTCATATTGCTTTTTAAAACATAGACATGGTTTTTTATTCACTGTTAATTCAGATCCATATATTTGAACATGTGTAGTGTCTGTGTTGGGGTTTATGCTTTGGATGTTGCGAAGACTGCGTCTGTTCTGCATTGAATGTACCTTACTCAGTGAATAGGTAGAGGGGGATGATTTTGAGGTAGTAGAAATCTGATTATTTTCCTCAGCCTATAAAAAATTTTCATCTAAAGAAATTTATTTCATTAATACTTTTGGTATAATTTTTATTTTTATCTTAAATTTAAATCATCTTTGTCCTTGCCTTCAGTAGCCTACTTTCAGCTGGCTACAATATGAAAAGTGATTGGTTACCACATACTCAGCAAAGTAACTCCTGTCTCCTTTCCTCTCACCATTAATTATTAATGTATGTCTACCATGTGTAGACATACATTAATAATGTGAAGGAAAGTCTAGAGAGACATATGCCAAATTGTAAATAATTTTGGGGTGTAATTTTGGTAGAAAAAGGGAGATTATTATTTTTTATATTTGTACACTTCTGTATTACTGGAAGTTATTACACTTAAAAATAGTTACATTCTTAGTTGTCTTTAATCACCATATTTTACAGGTATGTGTGACATATGGGCCAAATTATAATTCTGATAACTCTCAGTATTTAACAGTGTACTTAAATTGTATTTAATGGTGTTTAGTTCCTTTGTAATGATTGTTCTAAGGAAAAAAAATGGGATCTCAAAAGGCCAGTGTATTTCTATCAGATTTTAACAGTTTTATTGAGATATAATCTGTATATCATAAAATGCACCAATTTAAAGTGTACTATGGGCTGGGCGCAGTGTCTCATGTTTTTAATTTCAGCACTTTGTGAGAGGCTGAGGCAGGTGGATCACTTGAGGTCAGGAGTTCAAGACCAGATTGGCCAATGTGCCAAAACCCAGTCTCTACTAAAAATACAAAAATTAGCCAGCAGGGTGGCGTGCATGCCTGTAATTCCAGCTACTCAGGAGCCTGAGGCATGAGACTTGCTTGAACATGGGAGACGGAGGTTGCAGTGAGCTGAGATCATGCCACTACACTGCAGCCTGGGAGATGAAGTGAGACTGTTCCAAAAAAATTAATAAATAGATAAAAATAAGAAAGTGTACTGTGGTTTTCAGTGTTCGGTGGTTTTTAATATATTCACAGAATTGTACAGCCATCACCATAATTTAGTTTTAGAATATTTCCAGCATACTCAAAAGAAACCATGTACTCGTTAGTAGTCATTTCCCATTCCTTTTCTCCACCCCCTCATCCATCCCCAGGCAACCACTGATCAACTTGTCTCAGATTTGCCTCTTCTAGACATTCCATGTAAATGGTATCATACAATCTGTGCTACAGTTTTGTGACTGGCTTCTTTTACTTACCATAATGTTTGAAGTTCATGTTGTAGCATTTTTATTGCCTCCAACACATTTTTTTAAAATGTCTCTTTTCAAATTATAAATACCAACTCAAAAAATTCAAACAGGACAAAAACGAATGAAATATAAAGTAAGTCTCTTATTAGAATGGGGGCAAGGGGGCCGGGCACAGTGGCTCACACCTGTAATGCCAGCACTTCGGGAGGCTGAGGTGGGCAGATCACGAGGTCAGGAGTTTGAGAACAGCCTGGCCAAATATGGTGAAACCCTGTCTCTACTAAAAATTCCAAAATTAGCCAGGTGTGGTGGCATGACCTTATAATCCCAGCTACTTGGGAGGCTGAGACAATAGAACCCAGGAGGCAAAGGTTGCAGTGAGCCAAGATCACATGACCACACTCCAGCCTGGGCAACAGAGTGAGACTCCATCTCAAAAATAATAATAATAATAATAATGATGGGAGTAAGGGGCAGAATTTCCTTTTTGATGGGATGTATCTAAATGTCTACAAAGATACTTTCTTAAAACATTTTACATCAATGTTGTACATAGTGGGGACACCTAATACAATCTTACTAGAGATGTTTCCGGAAGGGTTTCCTGAAGAATTGGCATTTAAGCTGATACCCAGTAGAAAATAGGAGCTGGGTGAAGATGAACAAGGGAGGGTGGGATAAGCAAAAAGTGGAATCAGACTTGTTGCAAGGGGAACAACATGCACAAATGACTTAGCAAAAGTGTTGAGCTTTCCAGGCATAGAAATTAATTCCATATGGTTGCTATTTAAATTTGTGTAGTGGAGGAAGGTGAGAAATGAAGCTAAAGAAGTACTATAACAGTTAAATCATTGGTTAGGTCTCAAGGGCTGTAGGGATCATTTTTGGAAAAAACTCCATCCTAAGGGCAGAGGGAAACTGGCACAGAATTTTTAGCAAAAGAATACTAATAAAGTCTGTTTTGTATTTGAGAAAACACTAGCTGCAGTGTACAAGATGAATTTGAAGAGCAGGGAAGACCAGAGATTTTCAAAATTAAAAATTGTTTTTTCAAAATTGTTTTATCCATATCCATTCTTTGCCCTTTGCGTTTTTATATAAATTTTAGGATCAGCTTGTCAGTTTCTGTCAAAAATGCCTGCTGAGGTTTTCTAGGGATATATTGATTCTATAGGTCAATTTGGTGGAGTTAACGTCTTGAAAGTATTGTGTTCAGATCTATAAACATGATATATTTCATTTGTCTTCTTTCATTTTCTCTCAGCAATATTTTATAGTTCGCAGTGCACATCTTGCATTTCATTTGTTCAATTTATTCCTAAGTATTTTATTATTTTCAATGCTGTTGTGAATGAAATTGCTTTATCTATTTCATATTCAGGTTGTTTATTGATAATGTTTAGAAATACAATCGAGTTTTTGCTTATTGATCTTGTGTCTTGTGACCTTGCAGAACACATTTATTATATTATTTCTTTTTAAGAGTTCTACAAAGGATTTTCTGTGTACAGTATCAACATGTCTGTGATTAAACATGGTTTTACTTCTTTCTTTTCAATCAGGATGTCTTTAGTTTCTTTTTCTTGCCTTATTGTACTGGCTAGATACTCTAGTATAGCATTTAATAAAAGTATGAGAGTGTAGATTCTTACCTTGTTCCCAGTCTTCAGAGAAACTATTTGGTCTTTTACCATTGTCTGTTTTTCTGAAAGACTTTGTGTGAGATTGGCATTATTTCCTTAATATTTGATAGAATTAATAAATGAAAGCGTCTGGACTTGAACTTTTCTTTGTGGGAAAGTTTTCAAATTTATTTATTTTTTGAGACGACGTCTTGCTCTGTCGCCCAGGCTGGAGTGCAGTAGTGAAATCTCTGCTCACTGCAACCTCTGCCTCCCGGGTTCAAGCGATTTTCCTGCCTCACCCTCTGGAGTAGCGGGTGCTACAGGCATGTGCCACCACACCTGGATAATTTCAACGCACATGACCGGTTTTTAAATTTCTAATTCAGCTTATTTTATAAGTCTATTCAGGCTCTCTTTCTTGAGTTTTTTAAGTTTTTTTTTTTTTTTTTTGGTAGTTTGTGTTTTCTAGGAATTCATCTGTTGTATCTATTTTGTTGGCATTAGGTTGTTCATAATATTCGCTTATATTCCTTTTAATGTCTCTAGTGTTTGTGGCGATGTTCTCTTATTTACTTATTTTTTTTGTAAATTACATTATCTTTTTTTCTAGGTCAATCTCATTTAAAAATTTATAATTTTTTTGTCTTAAAAAAAAACAGGCTGCGTACATTGGCTCACACCTATAATCCCAGTACTTTGGAAGGCTGAGGCAGTGAATCACTTGAGGTCAGGAGTTTGAGACAAGCCTGGCCAACATGGTGAAACCTTGTCTCTACTAGAAATATAAAAAATTAGCCAGGTGTTGTGGCAGGTGCCTGTAATCCCAGCTATTCGGGAGGCTGAGGCAGTAGAATGGCTTGAACTGGGCGGTGGAGGTTGCAGTGAGCCGAGATCATGCCACTGCACTCTAGCCTTCTAGTCTGGATGACAAAGCAAGACTCTGTCTCAAAAAAAAAAACTCTTTTCCCTCTGTACTTTTCTTTTTTCTATTTCACTGATGTCTACTCTAATCTTAATAATTTCCTTCCTTTTTGCTACTTTGTGTGTGTGTGTGTGTGTGTGTGTGTGTGTGTGTGTGTGTATTTTTTGAGATGGAATCTCGCTCTGTTCCCCAGACTAGAGTTCAGTGGCAAGATTTTGGCTCACTGCAACCTCTACCTTTTGGGTTCAAGCAGTTCTCCCTGCCTCTGCCTTCCAAGTTGCTGGGATTACAGGCATCTGCCACCATGCTTGGCTAATTTTTGTATTTTTTAATAGAGACGGTTTTGCCATATTGGCCAGGCTGGTCTTGAACTCCTGACTTCAGGTGATCCACCCGCCTTGACCTCCCAGAGTACTAGGATTATAGGCATGACACACTGTGCCCAGTCTGCTTTGGGTTTAATTTGCTCTTGTCTAATTTTTCAAGCTTAGATTATTGATTTTAGACCTCTTTTCTTTCCTTATATAAGTATTTGAAATTACGAATTTTTCTCTAAGCACTTTTTTAGCATCATCACATAAATATTGGTATGTTGTGTTTTTGTTTTTTTTTCAGTTCACAGTAGTTTCTAATTTCCCTTGTGATACGTTATTTGACCTTTGTTATTTATTTATTTATTTATTTATTTATTTATGAGACACGGAGTCTTGCTTTGTCGCCAGGCTGGAGTGCAGTGGCACAATCTTGGCTCACTGCAACCTTCACCTCCTGGTTTCAAGCGATTCTTCTGCCTCAGCCTCTCGAGTAGCTGGGACCACAGGCGCGTGCCACCACGCCCCGGCTAATTTTTGTATTTTTAGTAGAGACTCAATCTCTTGACCTCGTGATCCGCCTACCTTGGCTTCCCAAAGTTAGGATTACAGGCGTGAGCCACCGCGCCAGGCCGACCTTTGTTATTTATAAGTATGCTGTTTAATTTTCAAATATTTGGAATTTACTAAAATTACTTTCTGTTGCTGATTTTTAATTTAATTCCATTGTGGTCAGAAACCATACTTTAAAGAATTTCAGTTTTTAAAAATTCAGTAAGACTTGTTTTATGTCTTAGCCAATGGTCTATCCTGGAGAATGTTCCATGTGCAATTTAAAAGAATGTGTTTTCTGTTATTGTTGGATGGAGTGTCCCATAAATGGGTAAGTAAAGTTGATTGATAAGGTTGTTGAAGTCTTCTGTATTTTTTCTGATTCTCCATGTAGTTCTTTTTTTAGTTATTAAGAGTTGGCTATTGAAACCCCAAAACAAAATTTCTGTATTGTTTATTTTTCTTTTCAGTTCTACTGCTTTTGTTAGGTATGTTAAATTTATAATATTGTATCTTCCTGATATATTGAAATGTTCCTTTTTGTTTCTAATAATTTTTTTTTTAATCTTAAAGTCTATTTTCTAACAGTAGTCACTTCAGCTCTTATAGTTACTT
The DNA here is from genome assembly GCA_963574635.1 of Cheracebus regulus. Classification (NCBI taxonomy): domain Eukaryota; kingdom Metazoa; phylum Chordata; class Mammalia; order Primates; family Pitheciidae; genus Cheracebus; species Cheracebus regulus. The sequence goes on along the minus strand of CAUYQU010087622.1, from coordinate 38,442 downwards.
TTGCAAGGTCTGTTTCTTCCCATTCTTTTACTCTCAATCTATTTATGAATTTGAATGTAAGATGTTTCATTTGTAGACAGCATATTGTTGTGTCTTATTTTTTAATCCACTCTATCTGCATTTGAGTAGGATGTCCCAGTACCTTGTTTTGCCTGGTTGGAGGCTCAGCTCCCCATTGGGCCTCCATGAGTAAATTTTAGTAGTAATAGGATAATGAGCAATGTTTGTTTGTTTTAAGCAAGTACAAACTTGTTAAATCTCAGCCTGTTTTAGGTTGCATTAACTGTCAATAAACTCACTATGTTCATCAGAATTGTGTCCCCCTTGATTAAACCATATTCTATGATTTAAAAAATTCTAAAGTGTCAAAGAGAAAAAAAATGTTTTTAGTGGGAAAAAGTTACTTTGAACAAGTCCATGTGTTTGTAAGAAATGAGCAAAGAATATGATATGTGTAGTTACTACAAATATATTTGTTTATAATGAGAGTTTATTTAGGATTTCCTTTAAAATTTAGGGGCTTAAACAACTCGGTCCTGCTAAAGATGGATTCAGTTATGTTATACAACTCAGCTCATGTGTCCTTCGGCAGATTTAGAAGTATGTACTTTGAAACCTCAACCAAAGGTTGTCTGACCAAGGAATTTTGTGCCAATTATCATATGGGCCAAAGCCCTTTGTTTCTAGACTTCAGATAGTAGTACATAGGGACACTGAAATAAGAAGATAGAGTGATATAGAAATTTGGTGTACCCAGGGCTTACTGAATCATTTTCTCCCTTTTCATCACTCTAAGTGTGGACAAATTGCTTTTATCTGCTAATGGAAGGAAGGAGCATTCTGTATTCCCCATTAAGAGAGCAAGTACAGGAATGGGAGAAAAAAGTAGTTTATAAAGGTAGGATCAGCAGGTCTTGGTGACAGGTTATTGATAATGGTAGAAAATAAAAAAGATGGAGAGATCCTAAATTACAAGTTTGTAGTCTTTATAACTGAAATAATTATAATGCTATTAACAAAATAGGAAAGAAATAAGGGATTTGGGGGTAGAGGGGTGGTTGTGATGTTTTAGTTGATTTTGAATTTTGATGTTGTATTCATTTAGTTGGTAGTAGTTTCTGTATTTCTAAAGATGCTAAAAGTACCTTGCAACTTTTTGAAAACAGCTTTATCAAGATATAATTTATATACCATAAAATTTACTCATAGCTTATAATCAACATATCATAAAAGTCATTATATGTTAGTGAATTTGGTATGTTTACAGTGATCAAACCGTTACCATAACTGTCACTACCATATAATTTTAGAACATCTGTGTCACTCTAAAAAGAAACCTCATTCCCATTCCTACCTCTAGCCCTAGGCTACCACGAATCTCCTTTCTGCTCCATATACTTTTGTAGACATTTCATATAAATGGATTCTTATATGTCTATATGTGCTCTTTTGTATTTGGCTTCACTCACTGAACATAATATTTTTGAGGCCATCCAGGTTTGTGCTTTTTTTTTTCTTTTTTAAAACAGTCTTGCTCTGTTTCCCAGCCTGAACTGCAGTGGTGTGATTGTGATCTCTGCTCACTGCAACCTCTGCCTCCTGGGTTCAAAACAATTCTCTTGCCTCAGCTTCCTTAGTAGCTGGGATTATAGATGTGCTCCCCGACAGCTGGCTAATTTTTGTGCTTTGCACTTTTTTTTTGAGATGGAGTTTTGCTCTTGTTGCCCAGGCTGGAGTGCAGTAGCGTGATCTCGGCTCACTGCAACTTCCATCTCCCAGGTTCAAGTGATTCTCTTGCCTCAGCCTCCCGAGCAGCTGGGATTACAGGCGCCTGCCACCACGATCAGCTAATTTTTTGTATTTTTAGTAGAGATGGGGTTTTGCCATGTTGTCCAGGCTAGTCTCGAACTCCTGACCTCAGGTGATCTGCCCGCCTCGCTCTCCCAAAGTGCTGGGATTACAGATGTGAGCCACTTCACCCAGCCCTGTTTTGCACTTTTTAAAAAGGAGTTGTATAGCTAGCAGTGGGGGAACTCTGTACTTAGTACGTATGAGTCGTGTGGGTAAATTACGTATATCCCATCGGTGTAGGAAAAAGATACATATTGAAAGAGTAGTGGTAATACCATAACATTTTTTTTTTATTTTTTATTATTCATCTATAGAGGTTTACCTTGCTAAACATTTGCTGACATAGCATATCAGTATATAATATTTACCATAATCTTTAAAGTGGGGTTGCTGAGGTAGAGATTTGTGAAGGAACCTTTGCAGTATTTAAGTTGGAAAGAGAATGAACCCCATTGGTTTCATTTTGAATTTTTAATTATTCTGTAAATTGAGATTTTATTTCACTGTTTTTGTTTAAATGAATATGGATTGTAGACTAAAGAAATGGTCATCTACCCCATTAGCCTTGATGATCTTGATCAAAACTAAAATAATGCCTGTGAGTGACAGACCTAAGTTATAGATTGGGGAAAAGAGACAAATGATGGAAAAGGTACTGTTGCCACTAAAAGTAGTTTGTCTATTCTAGTTCTGTAGATATACATTTATTTAAATATTTACAGTGAAACAACACTTCATATTATTGCATTAACTTGATTAATGTAAATGTGAAATTTTTAACTCCTTATCGAAACCTTTCGCTATCTAGACATACAGTATCAAAGCCTAATTTTGTCTGCTTCATAAATTTCACTTAGTGTCTTAATTTGAAAATCACCCTGGTTAGAAATCAATAACTTTGCATTTTTCACATGGAGTCACACTTGAAATAAATTAATAACAACTGACATAATCTGGACTAACCTGAGGAAAAAACACAAAGTAGAAAATATATATACGTGCCTCCATATTTTCTGTTCACCTTTTCCCTTCTGTATACTTTCCCTATTAGCTTATAAAATACTGTCTCTTGATTCTTTTCTGAAACTGAAGCAATTTAATAATTGGTTCACATTTAGTTATTTAGGGTTTAAAGTTTTGCTTTTCTCCAGCACATTGTCATTTGAAAAGAGGAGTACAAATTGGATACTGCTTAACTAAAAGGAATGAATCACTAATGGTAGATGTTTGTATATGTGGTGGGAAGGGAAATAGGTGGAGAGCAAGGAATTTTAGCTCCTTCTGCTTCCTTGCTAGAGTTAATAATACAGCTGTCTTAGGGAGTTAGTCAAGTACTGTTAAACACAGAATAAACAGAAAGAGGTGTTTTCTCTTAATCTTAGTAAAAGACATACTTTAGGAATACCTCATTTGGGTTCACTTAGTAGTTGAAATTTGAATTTATATTGATTGATTTACTATAATTTTCTTCTGTGCAGTAATTAATGTGGGTGATTTAAATTATACTTCATCACTTTTACTCCCTTCTCCCCAATTTAAATCTATCCAAAAGGATCTCTGTTTTATAACCTTGTGCTTAATAAGGAATTTTTTTGTTTTTTGTTTTCTTCTAGGCTGTATTCATCACCAAAGAAAAAACTTACACCAATGCAGAAATCGGTTAGTCCATTAGTTTGGTGCAGGCAAGTTTTGGATTACCCAAGTCCTGATGTTGAGTGTGCTAAAAAGTCTCTTATCCACAAACTTGATCAAACTATGTCAGGTATGTCTATAGTTTTACTTGCAAATTCATCTCTTTACTTTCTTTAGTCAAAAACAATAAATGTTGAGCAATGGGTTGTTAGGAAGAGATTCTTTGCCTGGAGCACTTTTCAAATCTCATTGTTCATACCATGATGAGAGTTTTTCCCATGTGCACATAACCCTGTTCTGTCATTTACTTAATAGCTTTTTAAAAAATATTGTTTTTATTTAGCCTCGTTCCAAAGAATAATATCCATGAAATCATGAATTTTACATGATAAACTTTTTTTCTAATACAAGTTAAATAACTATTAAAATATAAAATGTCTAGTACATAAAGTCATCTCACATTCCACTGTTTGGAGAAACTGATGTGGTAGAAAGATATAAGTGGAGAACAACAGAGACCTTGTTCTCACTCTAGCCCTTAATTACTCTGTCACTCTGCATTATTTAACTTCTGTGAGCTCAGTTATCTCTTAAGAATAATGAGTCTTGAAAGGTAATTTTAAGGGTTGTTATATGAAGATCCTAGCATGTTTTCCAGCTAACAGTAAGTGCTGAATGAATGTGTTCATTTCCCTCATTGTTTTTCTATTTGACATTTTAGGTTTAAATTGCTTTTATGCTCTTTTGTTTAATAGCAGTCACAAAGCTGACAAAATGTGTTTGTGGCTATTTATGACATTTAATGTAGCATGCCAGTGTGGGCAGAAATGTAGGAAAAATATTGTTGATTTCTTCTTGCATTTCTCTCAATTTGTTTTATGACTCTTACTGTTTTATGAAATGCTCAGATAGTAAAGGATTGATGCATGATTAGTTTTGTTTTTGTTTTTCTGCTTTATATTTACTTGGCAGCTATGTACTTAAAATTACTTACTTTGACTTTATTATAGAAAACAATATGTGCTTTGTGGTTAGAGTTTAAGCTGAAAATGATCAGAGGAAGCAGAGGGGAGACTAGCTGAACAGTTAATGGCATACAGTAAGGTGAAGTTATTTGGCTGTAAGGGGTAATGGTTATTATATGCAAATAACTTACGGAATGTTATTACACAGCTTCTGAATCTGGGTCAGTTTTGATACTAAAGTATTACTTTTCCTCTGTGAAAAGAAGCCCTTTTGCTTGTTTTGTTTTGTTTTTGTTTTTGAGTTGGAGTCTTGCTCTGTCACCCAGGCTGGAGTGCAGTGGTGCAATGTTGGCTTACCGCAACCTCCACCTCCCAGGTTCAAGCAATTCTACTGTCTCAGCCTTCCGAGTAGCTGAGACTGCAGGCACCCACCACCACACTTGGGTAATTTTTGAATTTTTATTAGACACACGGTTTCACCATGTTGGCCAGGCTGGTCTCGAACTCCTGATCTCAGGTGATCTGCTTGCCTCAGCCTCCCAATGTGCTGAGATTACAGGTGTGAGCCACCGCACCTGGCCAAAGAAGCCTTTTTGAAAAAGCAATAGCCTTTATGTGATTTTTAAAAATGGTTAGTATGACTATCAGCTTGTTTGTTTGAATTATACCCTGAAGCTTGATTTAAGTTATATTCATAAGAGATTATTAGAAATATGTAGACAAGCTGGTAGACCGTTTAAAATAACTACAAATTTTGTGACCAATTTCTGACATTAATGTACTTAATGCCACAGAACATTAAGTGTAGAAATCGTCTGACCGTGTATTAAGAAGTATTCCTACAGAAGGAGCATGGTTGAAAGAAAAAAGAAGAATATTCCTAGAGGGCTGGGTGTGGTGGCTCACACCTGTAATCCCAGCACTTTGGGCAAACCCAGGAGTTCAGGACCAGCCTGGGCAACACAGTGAGACCTTGCCTCTACAAAATATATTTAAAAAAATAGCCAGGCATGGGGATGTGTGCCTGTGATCCCAGCTGTTCAGGAGACTGGGGCAGGAGGATTCCTTGAGCCCAGGAAGTTGAGTTTGCGGTGAGCCGTGTTTGCACCACTGCACTCCAGCTTAGGTGAGAGAGCAAGACCCCGTTGCCAAAAAAAAAGCATCCCTAGAAGTTGTTTTTCAGTACTCCACCTTAAAAATAATATCATTTGCAATTTAATTAGGAATTTTGGTCATTCATCAATATGTGTCAAGAATCTGCTATAATAGGCATTGTTCTCAACTCTGAAGATATGGCAATGAATATAATAGGCCAAAAAATGACTGACTTCTCAGAGCATATATTCTTATCAGAGGAGTCAGACAGTAAACAAATAAATAAAACTCTGGCACACTTTTTCTGCAAAGAGCCAGATAACAGTTTTAGTCTTTGTTGCCTGTAAGATCTCTGTTGCAGTTACTCAACTTTGCTCTTGTAGTGTGCAAGCAGCCATTGACAATACATAAATGAGCGGGCATGGCTGTGTTCCAGTAAAACTACTTACAGAAACAGGTGGTGGACTAGATTTGACCTGAAAGCTATATATTTTTTTTACCAACCCCTAGTTTAAAACGTCCTAAGGAGTACGAATTATTCACAATTGGGACTAGCAGCTTGGACTTAAGGGATAAAAGCAGAGCTGCTGCACCTAAAAAATAGCTATTTTGAGCAAGTGGCTTTTTGCTTTATTGTAAGAAGCGTATTAGTCGGATTGTATAAGAAAGGCAGTAACTCTTGAACCATAACTAGGTATAATTAAGTACTGCATCTGTTTAAGATTGTTTAAATTTTATAGCTGTATTCATAGAACAATAGCTACAACTACAAATACAATGCATATTTGAAATACATATATGTTTAAAATTTTTTTTTTTCTTTTTCTTTTTTTTTCTTTTTCTTTTTCTTTTTTTTTTTCTTTTAAAGACGGGGTTTCACCTTGTTGGTCAGGCTGGTCTTGAACTCCCGACCTCAGGTGATCCACCCGTCTTGGCCTCCAAAGTGCTTGGATTACAGGCGTGAGCCACCACGCCCGGCCTAAAATTTTTTAAGGAAAAAAATTTGGCTTTTACAAGTTTGAACTTTGTAGTTGTAAATTCCCCATTTCCCAAGGAGATTGTTTTTTTAAAAAATAAACCTTTTTGGAACTGAAGTACCGCATTGCAACAGAACATTTTCTACTTCACACTCAGCTTCTCTGCAGTGCACTACCACTCATTCATAAAATTTTCGTCACTTCTTATGATACTATATTGTCTTTTTAACCCTCATTTACCCTGCCTGCTCTTTTCAGTCTTCTTTGAAGGTTCTTCCTTTTCTGCCCATTTTTAAAATTGTCATAAAATTATATAATGCAAAGTTACCCATTTTCACCCTTTAAAAATATACAGTTCTATGGCATTAAGTACATTCATGTTACTGTGCAGCTGTCACTACCATATCCAGATGAACAGAACTTTTAATCATTTAACTTTTATTCAACTTTTATAAACTTTTTAGTTTATACAAAACTTTTTCATCATCCCATACTGAAATTCTGTGCTCATGTTAACCAATAGCTTCCCATTCCCTTTGCTTCCTCTCTGCCTGTCTTTTAAGTTTAGGTTGCCCCACGTCTCTCTTTTGCCTCAAGTCTCTCCCTGTTTTGGTGTTTTCATCTGTTTATATGGTGTCTAGTATCACCTCTATTGAATCACATTCATGCATATATTCAAATAATTTTTAATGCAAATCTCATAAGTATCAGGCTTTGGGAAAAGGGTGGAGGTGGGGTACATTATGAAGAAAAATGGACACTGTCCTAGTATGCATGGAGTTTATCATCTCATAGGGGAAACATACTACAAATAATCTTTATAACTAGCGATGTATAGTAGAAGAATAAAGGTATAGTGCTTTGAGAAATAGGAATTTTCCCTTATGAAATGATGTTTGACCTGAAACCTAAAGATTCAGAACAATTTAAGTGTGCTAAGAAAGATAGAGCGTTCCAGGTTAAGAGAAAGGCATGTGCAAAGGCTTTATGTGGGACGAAGCATGACATCTATGAAGAAGTTGCTGAAGAAGAGTAAGGAAAAGAGAGACGTGAGACAAGGCCAGAAAGATACGCAGGAGCCAGTCTCTGTAAAGCCTTATAGGCCATGTTAAATATTGTGGACTTTATCCTTTTCTTTCTTTTTTTTTTTGAGACAGAGTCTCGCTCTGTTGCCCAGGCTGGCGTATAGTGGCATGATCTCGGCTCACTGCAACCTCCGCCTCCTGGTTTCAAGTGATTCTCCTGCCTCAGCCTCCTGAGTAGCTGGGATTACAGGTGCCTATTACCACACCAGGCTGATTTGTTTTTTGTATTTTTAGTAGAGATAGGGTTTCACCGTGTTGCCCAGGCTGGTTTCGAACCCCTGAGCTTAAGTAATCCACCCGCCCGGCCAATTGTGGACTTGAAGAGCACTAGGAAAATATCGAAGGGTTTTCTACAAGGGTATAGTGTGTGTGACAGGAAGGATGACATCAATTTTATTTTGGAAAGGTTATTCTAGTAGTAAGGAAAGTAGGTTGGAGAAGGGCAAAAATGTAGGATGCTTTTGAGGGGGGTTGATTATGATAGCTAGGCTCTGTGTGCTGAAGGGAAAGTGTAGTAGTAAAGATGAAAAGATATGGCAGTAAAAAGGACTGAGCCAAATATGAGGAAATGGTGGACAAGAAGATCAGTAGTGATTTCTAAGTTGCCAGCTTCTGCGACAGGATAAATATTGGGATGATTCTGAAAGAGGGACCCTTGGAAGAGAATTAGATGTTAGTGCGAAGATCATGAGTTGATCTGATATGTGACTTGGATACATTTGCCATACCCAAGGGGAGAGACATTAAATGGGTGGTGTATATAGGTCTGAAGCTCGAGGAAAACTTAAGACTCGAAATATAAATAATGAAGAGTATTCAGCATATAGATAATAATTGATGTGAGTATGATGAGATTCCTTAGGAGAAAGAATATGGCAAGAGAAGATAAAAAGGCTTAGAACTTGGAATGCTAGTGATTAATAACTAAGTAAAAGAGAGTAAACTCCAGAGGAGATGGAGGAGGAGGAAAAAGAGTTTAGCAACTATATTTCTGCACAGGTTGATAGTTCTAAGATCATACTGTATACCCCATACAAAATATATGAAATTGTTTTGTCTTGCATCTCGTCTCATGGTGAATATGTACAAAACTACATGGTCCAAATTACTACACTGTCTAAACAGAAAACATATATTTCTCCTTCCTAAAACCAGTACTCTACCAGTAGGCAAGCCAGATATTTCAGTCAGCTGATTTCTTTAGCAGTCCTTTCCAGTTTTTATTATCTATCCTTTATTTCCCCCTTTTCCTAGTCACCATATACTGCCTAGTTCATTCTAGCTTTTTCAGCATCAAGATTTCCATCATTTTTTCTCCTTATACTGATCTAATCATATCACCCTTGTTCAAAATCACTGATAGTTTTATCACTGCTACTAAATAGGTTTCAGACTTCTGAGTGTAGTGTTTCAGGCCTTCCATGACCTGGCTCTAACTGGTTTTATCTATTTAGTCCATCCCCTGTGCTTTACCACACTTACCTGATCATGCTCTGCATTTCAGAGACACTGCTTTTGTTCATCTTATAAACACTGATGAAAGCACAGATCTTCCATACTTTTAGCATCCTATGAAGTTATTACTCTTCCTCTCAAGACTGTTTCAGTGCCTCTCCTTCCAAAAAGACTTACCCAGTTTCTCTCAGTTGTATTGAATTACTCCTTATGTTTCCTTTCCATTGCCCTTTGCACCTTTATGATAGTACTCATTTCATTTTGCCTTGCAATCATTTTGTTTCTGCCTATGCTACTTGGCTGCAAGCCTCTTAAGAGAGAGAGAGTACCATATCATATTTCTGTATATATTCTGCAAAGTGTTCTTTCCAATACTTGTAAATATTGAATAAGCTGTGGATATTGGAATATAAAGGAAGAGGCTGGGCACAGCGGCTCACACCTGTAATCCTAGCACTTTGGGAGGCCAGGGCAGGTAGATCACCTGAGCTCAGGATTTCAAGACCAGCCTGGGAAACATGCCAAAACCTTGTCTCTACTAAAAATAAAAAAAGTTAGCCAGGCATGGTGGCACTTGCCTGTAATTCCAGCCATTTGGGAGGCTGAGGCACGAGAATCGCTTGAGCCCAGGAGGCAGAAGTTGCAGTGAGCCGAGATCGTGCCAGTGCGCTCCAGCCTGGGAGACAGCAAGACTTCATCTCAAAAAAAAGATTGAAGGAACAAATAGTATTTTAAGTGTTAATTTTTAAAACATATAATTGCATTCGATATCTTAGTCCTACTGTTGTACTATTTATTGTATTTTATATGCATAGCACAATTTTTTCCTTTTTTTGATAGAAGTATTCATGTTGGCTTTTTTTTTTTTTTTAAAGGATTTCCCAGGTCTTGACCTTAAACTGGCTTAATAATAGTATTGCTTTAAAAAAAAACTCCAAACTTTGAAAAGGCTATTTAAGCAACTTATTTCATAGCTTTTTAAAAAAGTAATAGATTGGGTGCAGTGTCTCATCCCTATAATCCTAGCATTTTGGGAGGCCAAGATGGAAGGATCACTTGAGGCCAGGAGTTTGAGACCAGCCTGGGCAACGTGGTGAGACTTCATCTCTACAAAAAAAATACATGTATATTTTCGAGACTAGTTTCACTCTGTCACCCAGGCTGGAGTGCAGTGGTGTGATCTCTGCTCACTGCAACCTCTGCCTCCCAGGTGCTAGTGATTCTCCTGCCTCAGCCTCCCAAATAGCGGGGATTATAGTCATATGCCACCACGCCTGGCTAATTTTTGTATTTTTTTTAAGTAGAGATGGGGTTTCATCATGTTGGCCAGGCTGGTATCGAGCTCCTGACGTCAAGTGATCTGCCCACCTGGGCCTGCCAGAGTGCTGGAATTACAGGCGTGAGTCACTGTGCCTGGCCCAAAAACTTTTTTTTTTTTTAAACAAAAAGTAATACATTTGTTACAGAAAAATGAGAAAACATAAGTATGCTTTTGTATTTGATTTATTTTTAAAGGTCATTCAGGATTGATACAGCAAGTATCAAAGAAGTAAGCTTTCTAACATGGTAGAAGTGAGTTAAGTGGCCAATAATCTGCTTAGGAGTTACTCTTCATATATTATTTTTGTTGTTTGGTGTGACTGCCATTTTATTTGCATACCAATTTAAGTTAATGGAAGCAATTTGTTGGGATTACTATGTTTTTCCCCCACTACTGTAAGAATATTTCTTCATTTAAATTGAGATAGATAATGATTGATTTTTCTAATAGGAAAACTTTAGAAATGAAATGTTAACTTTTTCTCAGTTATTAAATTTGATTTCCCCCTTCTCATTAATGCAGCTCTCAAGAGGCAGAATTTATATAATAATCCTTTCAACTCTGTGAGTTACACAAGTCCTTACAGTCCAAATGCCAGTAGCCCATACAGCAGTGGCTTCAATTCTCCATCCTCAACCCCAGTGCGACCTCCTATAGTCAAACAGCTTATACTTCCTGGAAATTCAGGTAAGGGGGAAATGATATGGAGTTATTAAGGAATGTTTTTCAACTTACTGTACTGTACCAGAAAATAACATTCATCTGCAGTTCAAGTTCATTTTATTTATGAAACTTTTAACTGGTTAAAGAAAATACTATTAAGGAGCAACTTTGTACCAGGTACTATATTAGGCACCAAGGGTATAAACATAAGCCAGTGTGTTAAATACATAAATTTTCTTTAGCACGTATCTGAAAGTTTGTAAGTCTGGCTTAATTAAATGGGGTTACAAATGTGATTCTTTTAATCAATATATCCTTAATGGAGCAGCCTTCTTGGGTTGTAAAATCTAGAGTTAAAACCTCTTTATAGGAATTTTAATAAACTTGGATACTACAGCTAAATAATAGTACAAGGTTAGATGTGAATGTACCAAAAAAGTAGGAGGGGCAGTAAATGATGTGGGAAGGCCAGATTGCTGTAAACCAGGGAAAGGATGTTCTGCTGTGGTTCTGTGTGTGAGACTGTTACTGTGTAGCGTACTCTTCAGGAATTCACCCATTAATTTACTCTGTCACTGCAGCTGTTCTTATGACTGTTATAACTTCCTTAAAAATTAAGGTTAACCATCTCAAATTTTGACCTGTGCACCTCTTAGTCTAATGATCCTGCCCTCTGCTTAGTATATAGGTTGTTATTTGCTACTTACTTTACCTATGACTATATGTTAAAAAGTTTAAGCTCCAATATTTGTTCAAAATAAATAATTTGGTTCAGGCATTATTTGAACCTAACCTTGTAGAACTTTTTGTATCATGTGTACTCTGCTCTTTTTTCATTAATAGTGTAAAGATGAATTATTTTTTATTTTTATTGCTCTCCTTACATGCTTTTCATGTTGGAGCTGACTGTTATGGTGAAGAATTCTGGAAAACGTGTTTCAGATAAATCTGTATTAGAAATATTAGTGATAGTGTTGGGATTTTATTTAGTAAAAATTGATGATCTGATGAAAGTTTCATTAGAAACAAGTTAGACTTTTTTTGGATGTGTGTATTCTTTATTTCTCTGGCCTGTTTTCTGTCTTCCTTTTGGTTTATAATGATAAAGTACTTTTTTTTTCCAAATATATATATATTTTATTGAATTTTAGGTTCTGGGGTACATGTAAGGAACATGCAGGATTGTTGCATAGAAAAAGTACTTAATATAAATCTAGTCCTTTTTTTTTTCATCCCATGTTTTGTGCTTCCCTACTAAACTTCAGAGAACTCCTTAGATCCTCATTAGTAATTTGGCAAAGGAATTTTGTAAACATGGCATAATGTAGGAGAAACAAGCCTCATGATCTTTGTTCCTAAATCTCTAAGGAATCTAATTTTCTTCAAATTATAGTTTTCTTGTTTAAAAAAGTAGATGCTTTTATTCAGGGAAAAGATGATGGTGTTTGTTAATGACTGTGAATTTGGGAGAAGAAAACACTACATCACAAACTCATCTGTTTATAGAGCAGTTTCATTGGCTATCTTGTGCAAGTTGAAATCCTTAACATATAGTTATTGAACACCAGTTACTTGCCAGGCACTGTGTTGAAAGCTGAATTGTTAAATAAGAGAATAGATAAGTTATACTTAGATGAAAATATGTTTTGTATTTATGCCATAGCATGTAAAGTAGTATGTATTAGTGTATATAATAGGTTCTCAATAAACCTCATTTTTTAAGGAAGTCAATTTCTAATTTCAGGGGAATTTTTTAAGCAGAAAAGGCAGAATAAGAATGAATTAAATCAAAGGATATAATGTCAAGTTAATTGTAGTAGGCATTTATTCAATAGTTGCTCTACCAAAGTTTGAATTTTTTTCTCTTTTTAAAGGTAACTTGAAAAGCTCATCAGACAGAAATCCTCCACTCAGTCCTCAGTCCTCTATAGATAGTGAGTTAAGTGCTTCAGAATTAGATGAAGATTCAATTGGATCCAATTATAAGCTAAATGATGTAACTGATGTACAGATTCTAGCCCGGATGCAGGAAGAAAGTGAGTATTCTAATTGTTGAGAGTTGAGGTTTTTTTTTTCACTGTTGCATAATTTTGTTGTGTATTATAAATGTCTTAAAAGTGTCATGGGGATAGTAATGTAGTGAAAGTAGAAATATTGCAATAGACATTGCCGGCTTAGTCAACATATGTACATGTTTATTCATTAACTTGTTTTCAGAGTCCATTTTTACATAAAGCAGTTATGCTGTGTGAGGGACAAAGAATAGCATTTATGTTGCTCTGCTTCTGTGACTGGTATTCATTGTCTGCATGTTACTCTGCACTGGCACTCACTCTTTTAATTGTTATCTATTACCCTGTGTTCTTTAATGTAAACTAGTGTTTCTCAAGTTTTTCTTTTTAGTTGCTCCCCTAAGGAGCCTTTTAAAAAACTTTTTTTCCTTTTCACCCCCACTCCCCATGAAATCTTAGTACCACAAAATATACTCTCTATATATGTTTAAGTACTATGAGGGCCATATACAATTATGACATCTAAGAATTTTTTTGCACCCCAAGAACCAATTTTTGCCCTCTTGGGAATAGATATCTCCTCACTTGAGAATACATGGTATAAACTATAAAAAAGACCTTTAGGAGAAAATTGGAATTGTGACATTAAATTAAATGAAGCATGTGATGGTATGTTGCAGGGTGAACCATGAAAACTTTTTAGGTCACAGGTACCTTTGAGAATCCTATAAAAATTATGACTCCGTTTATCACCAAAATGTACACATGCACAGAATTTTTAATACTTTTTAGAGGGTTCATGGCTACTTGCCCTGGTCATCATCTGAAGGTAGTTATTCTTGCTTATGCATTTCATTAGGAGATACCATCTGCTTAACTATGAAGTAAGACATTTCTCTAAAGTAATCTCTTTAACCTTTACAATGAAAAGAATCCTTGAAATACATGTTTTAGAGTCTTGACAGTTGGCTGAGGGTAATGAAGCATTGCTATGATTTAGTTCAAAAACTTTCTGTTGTCTTTGTATATAATAGTTTCCCTTTAAATATGTAGTAAGCTTTATCAAGCTGTAGCGTTTATTAAGAAACTAGAGTGTTTCTTACTCTGCTGATTCACTTCCCCTAGAAAAATAGAAGGACTTAGTACTTGCTTTATTTAACCCTACAACCTAATAGCATAGTACTCTTTTCTTCTGTAATTTTAATTAACTCCTCACTGAGACCATGGTATTGTCAGCTGGTTAGGGGTTGGTTATTGTGGATGTGAAAAAATAAAGAATGCTGCCTAACTGTATACCTTAGAATAATTCTCTCATTTCTTTGAACCCTGGCTTTTTAGAGTCTAGTATTTTGTTAGAAGCTCAACCAGCTCTTTGCTCTTGGTTTTGTATTGTGTTTTGGTAACAATAGAAATTTTAGTCTTACTTTTATAATTTTTTCTAAGCCATTCACATACATGAATATTTATTTTTCTGGTGGATAAAAGTAATAATAAAAATATATGTGATAACTTCCTTGAAAACTGCAGCTCCCCCCGCCCCCAAAAGCTTAGAGATGATTTTCCTTTTTACAGCGTTGTTTTTTGTAATGATTAGAAATGTAGAATTACAGATTTAGGCAGTTGCCTGGTCAAGGTCCTTCATTTTTAAGATGAAAAATGCAAGATCCTGTAGTGATTGTGACTTCCTTAGGATCCACTTGTTAGGAGAGCCTACATCGGAAACTGGATTTTTCTTTTCTAACAGTGCTCTTTTTACTGGTCTGTTGTCTTTTATTAGGTGACTTTAGTGCCATGTTGGCTATAACTAGATAATAAGTAACTTGTTGGTTGCTATTTTGGTTCCCAAACTGAATGAAGGGCTAAGTGGACTCTAGGAATTTATAGTTTTAAAGATACCCTAGGGCGATTCTCATCTACTAGTTTGATGAACCATGTTAATAATAGCACTTTCTGTGTGTGAATGCAGGACTTAAGGATTTGAATACCACTTTATAACATCTTTTTGACTAGAGTGCTAATAGTTAGCAGGACGTACTGAGAGTATTACCTAAATTCTATACTTCTGCATTGCAGTTTGTTTCCTCATTGAATATGTTACATATCAACTTTTTTTCTGTTGTTCTAGAAGCATCTATACTCCTTGAAGTACTCCCAAGGTTGCTTGGGTATTTTTGAAGGTATCAAGCTATATAGGAGAATTCTTTGAAAATTTTTACTTGAAGACTTAGAATTTAGGCCTGAAAACAAGCTTAAAACAATAAAAACTGAAGTCTCTTGGGTAATGAAGCAATCAAGATTGCCTTTGTGCTCAAATACTGAATTCCTAAAAGTGGGTTAGGTGTTTCTTTGGTACTTAATCCTTTCATGAGTAAGATTACTTGAATAATTAACTATCCAAGGAATTTTATTTACTCATATGTATTCTTTTCCACTGGTTGGATGGTAATTGTTTCCCCTAAATATTCCTTTAATATTAGTCTCAAATTTGGATTACTATCTTTAGAGGTAGACATTTTTAAATTTATGATTCTACCATGTGAGACAGATTTCAGATTTAAGAAGAAATCTGGAAATTGGGCAGTGGTTTATGGGATTTATTTAATTTAAAAATAACCTTCAGATGTGATTTATGCATCCTTATATGGGAGGATGTCTAAAAGCAGAAAGGGAGTTTTTTTTTTTTTCACACTTTACACCCTATTCGAATTGCTCAGTGGTAATCTTTTACTTTAAAAATATTTAAATGTTTAAAAATATAATTTCAATAAATAACATTCATTGTTGCCAGGTCTCCGGCAAGAATATGCAGCCACCACGTCTCGGCGCAGTTCTGGTTCTTCTTGCAATTCTACAAGACGGGGTACTTTTAGTGATCAGGAACTTGATGCACAAAGTTTAGATGATGAAGATGACAATATGCATCATGCAGTATACCCTGCTGTTAACAGGTTTTCACCATCACCACGCAATTCACCTCGACCGTCACCTAAGCAGTCACCCAGAAATTCACCTCGTTCACGATCTCCTGCTCGGGGAATAGAATATAGTAGAGTGTCCCCACAGCCTATGATTAGCCGCTTACAGCAACCTCGCCTTTCACTTCAAGGCCATCCCACAGATTTACAGACAAGCAATGTTAAAAATGAAGGTAAAACAGCAGATTTTACTGTTAATTAGAAAGTTTCTGCTAGCCTGTGCAACAACATAGCAAGACTGCATCTCTAGGAAAAAGTTAATTAGCTGGGCATGGCAATGTACATCAATAGTCCTAGCAACTTAGGAGGCTGAGGCTGGAGGATTGGTTGAGCTTAGGAGTTCGAAGCTACAGTGAGCTATGATCACACCACTGCACTCTAATCTGGGCAACAGAGTGAGACCCTGTTTTTTTTTTTTTTTTTTTTTTGAAGTGTCCTTTATATTTTATTATGAAAGTAATACAATTTTTGCCAAGCTTTTGTATTTCAGTTAAGTAAATCAAGAGTTTAGTCAAGTTTACTATTTTATTAATAGTGAATCATTACCAGAATAAAGGAGAAAGTGAATTTCATTTTACTTGTTTATTTTATTTTTGCTTTGTTTTCTTATGAAGTTATTTGTATTTAGATTTTGGTTTAAATATATGATCTGTGGTTCTCTTTAAGGGTTCTCTTATTCTACCCACTTACAGATCCTAGATTGAGTTTTTTGTTTTTTGTTTTTTTAAATGACAAGTCCTACCTGTTTTCTCATCTAAAATAAACAGAATATTTGGCCTCGTGTGGTAGCTCATGCCTGTAATCCCAGCACTTTGGGAGGCTGAGGCAGGCGGATCACGAGATCAAGAGATTGAGATTGTCCTAGCCAACATGGTGAAACCCTGTCTATACTACGAATACAAAAATTAGTTGAGCATGGTGGTGCACACCTATAGTCCCAGCTACTCCGGAGGCTGATGGAGGAGAATTGCTTGAACATGGGAGGCGGAGGTTGTAGTAAGCTGAGATTGTGCCACTGCACTTCAGCCTGGTGACAGAGACTACCTCTCAAAAAAAAAAAAAATCAAAATGATAGATAATATAATTTTTGAATGCTAATTAATATTTTAATTTTCTCCATCTGAAAGAATGATTTGATTTTTAAAAAATTTTTAAATTAAAATTCTATTGCAGAAAAACTAAGACGCAGTCTTCCAAATCTGTCCCGAACATCTAATACACAAGTTGACTCAGTGAAAAGCAGCAGAAGTGACTCAAATTTTCAAGTGCCAAATGGAGGAATACCTCGCATGCAACCTCAGGCATCAGCCAGTAAGTATCCTTCTTACGCTTTCATGTATCAATTATTTAAAGAGAAATGAAAATTTTAGATATTTGTTTTGTGCCGAAAAATTTTTTAAACTATAACTGTAGTAAAATTTAGTGTTTATTAGTTGCTGGATGATAAAGTTATATTACAGTTTTAAATTTTCTATGTAGGATACTTGATTCTGCCAGTCCGTATATCTATACAAAACTGTTCTCTCCAGAATTTTTAAATAGGCAAAATGTAACTATTAAAAAAGTAGGTGTACCTTCTACATACAGATATTAGAAGAGGAAATAATAACCAGTATAGTATCCAAAATATATGTCCCTTAGTAAGTACTTAAATTTTCTTTAATAACCTCCACTTTAAAAATACCTGAAAGTTGGCCAGGCGCGGTGGCTCACACCTGTAATCCCAGCACTTTGGGAGGCCGAGATGGGCGGATCACCTGAGATCAGGAGTTTGAGACCAGCCTGGCCAACATGGAGAAATCCCATCTCAAAAAAAAAAAACCTGAAAGTTTGATTATTACATAATTTTAGAGTCATACTCAAAATAATCAATTGATTGTTCAAACCTGTAGAATATTAAACTATTATGAAAGTTGGATTGTTGAAGTTGTTCTTTTCTTTCCAGAATGGAAGTATACCAGGAGAACTCTTGGATGCTCTCATTTTATTTCTGCATCTGTTGAGATAAAATTTCTGGTTTTGGTTTAATTTTCTGTGTCTGCTAAGGCTATTTTAATGAAAAATACAATATTGGATCAATATGTATGTCAAATGAATCCATAATCCTCATCCTATATATAACATAGATTAAAATTTGAGATACATTGCCAGAAACCATCAGTTTTTAAGAATTGATCAGGGTTTTTCTATTTAAATTATCTTTCAGGAAACAAATTCTTAAGAGTTTAAACTCTTATTAAACAAGGTGAATTTTAGAACTATAGTAGAGAAAACACATAGATTATAATCTTTAATAAGTTTTGGTCATTGGATAGAAACTAACCCCTGAATGTGACAGTGTATTTATTCAGCTATGATTTGTAATAAATACTTGAGTTGTTATTTTGTGGCAAGTAGTATGTTAAGTGAACACAGGCACATCTGCCTTAGCACAAAATACACATTCTTTAAAAACCTCACATTCTGCAGTATTACACAATAACAGTAATAGGATGGTGGGAAGTGGGGGCAATAGTCCTGGAACATACCACTCAAAACCCAAGCAGCTTTCTTAGAAAACCCAAGCAGCTTTCTTTGAAAGCATTAATAAAAACAGTAATGATACTAGCACAGTTAAAGACATGTTAAATCCTTAATAAATACTCCAGGAGATATAGAACTTCATTTTTAAAGAAAGATTTGAAGGTAATGTGATAGAAAGGAAAGGTTGACACTGTTGAATTAAGGAAACGTATGCAACAGACAAAGATTAGAGAGAATCATACAGTAAGAACGTCCAGGACAAAATAGCCAAACTGAGCCAGGAAGTAGTGATGTGAAGGTGAATGGGTATTGTGTATATAAATGTACAAGGTGATTTTAAAAGAATGGGAGCTGCTTTTTGGCCGGGCACGGTGGCACATGCCTGTAATCTCAGCATTTTGGGAGGCCGAGACAGGCGAATCACAAGGTCAGGAGATCAAGACCATCCTGGCCAATATGGTAAAACCCCATCTCTACTACAAATACAAAAATTAGCTGGCTGTGGTGGTATGCACCTGTAGTCCCAGCTACTCGGGAGGCTGAGGCAGGAGAATCACTTGAACCCGGGAGGCAGAGGTTGCAGTAAGTCAAGATAGTGCCACCGTACTCCAGCCTGGCGACAGACTGAGACTCCATCTCAAAAAAAAAAAAAAATTACTGCTTTTTAACTAGAATAGATTTGAGCATGTAGTCAAAACAGTTTTAAATAAATGATTACAATTATTTTTTATGATCTTATAAACACTCAGTATTTATCCCATGTGTTTCACAGCTCACATCAATCCTGTATATGACCTGTGATACACAAAGGATGCATATTCACTTGGGTCCGTAGGGACACAAGGGATGCTTATTCACTCAGATCTTTGTAGGGACACAGTGGATGCATATTCTCTCAAATCCTTGTGGCATATTACTCTCAGTGGTTGAAGTGATAGCTGTGTTATGTTCTTTCATTTTCTCAAGGCTATGAAGAAGAATTGATACAAACGAGTTTATTGACTGTTCACTTATAACTTATTAAGCAATTAAAAATTTGAAGGTATTTAATCCTTTTTTCATTTTTATCTTTTTTTTTTTTTCCTTTTTTTAAATTGAGACAGGGTCTCACTCTGTCACCAGGCTGGAGTGAAGTGGCACAGTCATAGCTTACTGCAGCCTCACCTTCTTGAGCTCAAGTGATCCTGCTATCAGCCTCCCAAGTAGCTGGGACCATAGGCGTGTGCCACCATGCCTAGCTAATTTAATTTCTTTGCACTCTTCCGTGGCCCTGTTGTGTTTAGTTGACTTCGTATACTTCATGTTAAGCTGCTGTTTCTTGGTGACTCAAAAATCAACAGACTAGCAGGAATTTGAGACCAACCTGAGCAACACAAGACCCGGTCTCTTAAAAAAAAAAAACTTAAAAAAAAAAATTAGCTGGGCATGGTGTCACATGTCTATAGTCCCAGCTACTTAAGAGGCCAGGGTGGGAGGATTGCTTGAGCCCAGGAGTTCGAAGCTGTTGTGAGCCATGGTTATGCTGCTGCACTCTAGTCTGTTGAAAAAAAACAAAAATCAAGCTAGGAAAACATATTTGAATCAAAATGACTTCTTTGATATATTGACAGGTTTTCCTTATTTACCAGTTGAATATATTACTTATATAACAGAAATTTATATTATACTGTATTTAGTTGCATCATCTTATTTAATCCTTAGAACAAGTCAGTGAAGGAGGTACAATTATTACCACGTTTTACAGATTAGAAATTGAATCTTTGAATGGCTAAATAACCTGTCTCTGATCATACAGTTTATAAGCAGCAAGTTAGAATTTAAACACATGTTGATTCAGCTTGAGCACTATCTCACTAAGTGAGAGTCCAAATTTAGTGAGATTTACCACATCTATGGTTTAGATCACAGTATAAAAATTATCTGGAAATATAATTTCCATTTTCCCTAAGATTTAAAATTCTAACATTTAAAGCATTGTGGAAAATTGTTACCTAGAGATTTGTATACCACATTTATTCAGCTAGATATATGCTACAACCTGTTTTTGTAGCAAATTACATTTTAAACTTAGTACTCCAAGCCTTACCTGACATTATGAACTCAGTATAATTAAGATTGCCATTATAATACTCATTGAGGTACTAACAAATCGTATAGAAAACAGGAATTCACAATACACTTGAAATGAAAGAAAGGATAGAATTTGAGTTTTATCTTTGAAATGGTTAAGTGATATGTTTTGTACCTTCAAATTAAGTTAATTTGACACTTGAGAATATCCTGTTTCTGGCCTCTTTTTTCCCCTGACACATTTGGTTGGTGCAGAAAGACCCCCACAATGTTATTGTAACAGGAAAGAAAAATTGTAAATCATTAAGAAGGTTAAGTAATAAAACTTACATATATTATAAGCCATGCTTTTACAGATATGAACAAGTTATATAAAACAGTGTTTATACTTGGCTTTCAAAGATTCTATCATATTTGGTTTGAATTGTTCTGAATTTCTCAAAACTTTACATGATACATGTCCAAACAGTGAAAAATAATTCTGCTCAAAAATAGAAGAAAAAAGAAAAGGTTGGGAACCTAGAATAAAAACGTTAATAGAAATAATGCATTGGCTGTGTCTTAAACTTCACAGTGATTGCTTGCCTTCTTTAGTGGTAGAATTACCATTGTGTAATTATAACTGGCTGCTGATACCCTATAATTTTTTTCTGGAGGTGAATTACTTTACCTTTTTCCCCAAAGTTGATAATTAAGAAATATATATAGGGAAAACACAATGATATTCTAATCATTGATTTACTTTTAAGTGGAAAATACATATGCAGTTTCATAATGGTGTAGTTAAATACTTGAACATATAGGCAGAAGAGAAAGTAAGGTACTATTTTTTTTTTTCAGTTGTATGTACTTGTTTATATTTGTAGTTGTAAAACTTATAATTAAAATGTCACATTTATTTGGTGTACTATTCTCAAAAAATGTATTTGGAAAGTAGTAAATTCAAAATATTAGCAAGTTTAAAACTTAGTATAGTTTACTTTAAAATGTATAAAACTTTGTTGAAAGTTAACATGAAACAAAAAAAGTATTATTGATTTATCTTGAAATTTCATAAATATATTTGGTACATGAAAATATATATGTGAGCATTCTTTTAATTAGTATATATAGTTTTCATAATAGCCTTTTAATTTTGATATATAATTATAATAAGCTTTATATACTTTATACATGAATCAGTATTGTATTTTTTGGGTAAATTTCAGTTGTTAGTGTAATAGATGTTGCATTTTGTTTTAAGTATTTACTTTTTCAGCTCTTAAGTGGTAAAACTTTGGTTCTTACTTGCTGGTCTGCATGAACCTAACTTTGCAAGGTTGCTGTTACTTCCACCTAAGGGATCACTTCTTTTGCCTTGTTACTATGCCAATCACTGTTTTTATATGCTTATTTGCTGTGGCTGCATTATTGTGGATGCTGGCATTCAAATATGAGTTTTATGAGAGTTCTAACATATTTTCATTTTTATAACTATTGCCAGTTTTTGACTTTTATATCTGGAAAATATAACTTAAAAAGTTTAAGAAAACCAGAGCATTGCAGAGGTCATGGATACGTGTCAGTTTCTTAATTTCATCAATTAAAGGAAGTAATGTTTGTCAGAGATAGTTTTTCAAAAGGCTAATAATGAATGCCTTGCTTTCTAAGACTGTTAGAGCACAGGTTTAGCAGAAAGTTTAGTTTTCAGAACATCATAGGAATAATTGGTTGAGAAATAAGGGAAGGGAGAAAAACCGAACACAATGTACTGATTTAAAAAATACCCAAATATTGTTATCTTTTTGGAAATGTTTAAAGTGCTTTCATATATGTTATGTCATTTAAACCTCACAAATCATTTATTTTATAGAAAGGGAGCAGAAATTCATATAATTTATATGAATTGTACAAGGCCATATAACTAGGAAAGTGGTAAAAGCAAGGCCAGATTCCTACCTTTTCCCAGCTCCTCCCTGAGTCTCCTATTTCCTCCTCATTGTTTGGATGACATCATGCTGACCTAATTGCAAATGAGCACATTTGGGAAAACATTCTTGAATGACTATTAGAGCATGATTTGAGTTCGAACTGTAAGTATTTTGTGAATTACCACAGAAGAGTAAAATAATTCAGTGCAATAAAATCCATTTGCTTACATTTAGCTAAACAGAAGAATATTTTTGTATGGAATACAGAGTATACCCCAGAGAAAAGGCATATAGAATCAACATTCTACTTTGGACCTCTTACTGAAGAAAGAAGGAGCGTGTCCAGGGCAGTTGTCAGCTTATGCATAGCTAGCCTGTTATGAGACCCATGAGGAAGGAATTCCCATGCAGATTTCACTTACTACCACAACACTAGATTACACTTGAATTGTATATAATTTTGAAACACCAATTGAAATAAGTAAGTTATGCTTAATATGTGTAATATGCTAATCTAAGAATGAATGAAACATTTATAGAACATCTATTTAAGTAGTATAATGATGTTGACTCAGTTATCTAACCAGAAGGAGACTTTATAAATGCAGTTTTTCTGGCCTTTACCCCTGGAAATTTTGATTGAATGCACTTTGGATAGGGACCCAGATTCTGCATTTTAGAAGCCTCTCTGCTGGTTCTGGGGCACATGCAAGTTTGAGAAGAAGTGGGTTAGACCCTGACTGTGATGGACCTTCAATGCTTAGTGTAGAGCTCTGGATTTTATCCAGTGGTCAGTCACTTATGTGTTCCTTAATTATTCAGTAGATATTATTGGGTATATGTTATATTTACAACACTGGGAATATAAATGTTAATAAGACAGCCCATTTCTTCCAGTAGCAGGGAATGATAGACAGGAACCTCTGTGAGAACAGAGGAGAGGCATTAAATTCAGCAGTTTAAAGGGATTTTCAGGAAAGATATTAAAAGATAGCCAGCTCAGGAGGAACTTATATGAGTTGCCAACAAAGAACGGAGGTACAGGTTTTCCCAACAGTGGGATCAGTAATGTAAAGTCTTGAGAATGGCAGACTGAATATAGTGTTTTGTATAACTATAGTGTAGGGTGCATGATGGCTGAAGGAGTGGGTGCAATGATGAGGGATGAGAGCTATAGAGAGAGGACAGGCTGTAAGAGTTTTAAAATATCACAGAAGTTTGAACTTCGTCCTTTAAGTGGGAGGAACCATAGTAGGTTTTTAATCAAGGTGGTTTCTTAGAAATTTCACTCTGATATCACTGTAGAGAAAAGATTCAATGAAGTGAGATCAGAAACCACTTAGGCTATTATTGCATAATTTAGGCAAGAAATGAAGATTGAAGACACAGATAGCAAATGAGGAAGCGATGAGATCTGGATGATTTTTTTTTTTTTTTTTTTTTTTTTGAGGCAGAGTCTCTCTCTGTCTCCCAGGCCGGAATGCAGTGGTGCAATTTCAGCTCACTGCAACCTCTGCCTCCTGGGTTCCAGCAATTCTCCTGCCTCAGCCTCCCTCTCAGTAGCTGGGATTACAAGTGTACACCACCACACCCGGCTAATTTTTTGTATTTTTAGTAGAGATGGGGTTTCACCATGTATTGGCCAGGTTGGTCTCCAACTCCTCACCTCAAGTGATCCTCCCACCTCGGCCTCCCAAATGACTCTAAATTAAAACTTGTACACAATAAAAGATTTAAACAAAAATGAGGATATGGGACAATGGGGTATTTTACCTAGCAGTAATTAATCTTCATTCACAGAGGCTATGCTTACTTACTTAGTATTTAATAGCACCTGGAGAAGCTAGATTTTTAACATCCTCCTATATATGAAAATATTATTTTCAATAATCATGAAACAAAATGAGTTAATATTACTAATTATTACTAATAATATACTAATGACCAGGAAATTACTAATGACCAGGGAAAAATGCAGGCAGTAAAAATATTCTATTGAAATTGTATTTTATAACTGTCAATAAAAAGTAAATGATAAAATCAACATTGCAATACAAAAAAAGATAGTGGGTTAATAATTTGAAGTTATATGAATCATTTTTTTAAAAAGGAAAAATGTTTTTATATATTGATCTGTCACAGTGGTGAATAGTATAGCTTTTGTTTTTGAAAACTTAATAACTTCTTCAGAATTCGTCTTTTGATACTGAGGCTCAGTACACCATAGCCAGATTTATCAGTCTATCTGTACTCATACTTGACGGAAGAACACTATCTTTAAATTTTAATTTTGAAAATTTTTTTCATGAAGCAATGCTACACAGAGAAAATAAGTTCAGCAGAGATTCTTAAAATTTCATTTTACAGTAAGTTCCAGAAATTCCCCTACTTTCCATTCTTTTGTTTTTCAGGGATCAAGTCTAATGATTTTTCAGTGTCGTCACAGTTAAAATATTTAAACACAGGCTCATAGTCCCATATAATGACAGAATTGAGGCAACTCAAAATCCTTTCATTGATTTTAAAATCACTGTACCATTGTTATTTCTAATGTTCTTAAATATAATATATTGTACCACAGGGTTGGAGGGACACTTTGCTGAACTAATTTTGAATAATTTCATATTGCTACCAACTTTCTCTTGAAAGGAACATGTATAGCTGAATCCACCTGTATCAGGGAAGACTGTAAATAGGAGACTATAATTGGGAGTTTTCATAATTAACTGTTGTGTGAAGTGTGGTATTTATTACAGGATAAGTCACAAAATGTGCTAATTTAAAGCTTACATGTATGTCATTAAAATTTGACAGTTGTTATAGCTTAGACCAACTTTTTTCAGGGAGGAGTGCTTTTATAACCAATTTGATTGTTATTGCTGGGGCATAATGATAATAGAAAGCAGGCCAACTTGGTTTGATTTTTGTTTGTAAATTGCATACAGACGGTACACCCACTTATTGCCTTTTCTTGGGGAGGTGGGCAGCACTTTCGCCACCCTTCCCTTGATGTTACGTGAATAGAGTGAAAAGGATTAAATATAGGGAGACCACAAAAGACACTGGTTGGAAGCCAAAAATAGTATGTGATGAAGTCCTGAATTTGGTTATTTAGGAGACAACAGGAATGTAAAGGAAGCAATAGATTTAAGAAATGACCAGAGATTAATAAATGGAATTTAAGAAAACTTTGAGCTAAAATGACTTGGAAAATGGTATTTTGACAGAGATGTTTTAAGGGCTAGTTTGCGGAGGAAGACATTATAATGGTAGCATGAAACAGTTGTTTTGCACTGGCATCTTTGCTTCTCACAGTAGGGTATTGGTGAAGTGGAATTATAAAATATTAAAATAACCAAGGAAAGTTTTAAGCCATATTTTCAAACAGCTAACACACTGAACTCTTATTATTAAAAAGATTTGGAGTTTCACTTAAACTACTACACTTTGGCATTTAAAAATGATTTTGTCTTCAGAAAACTGATCAAATTATGTAATTCAGAATAACATTGGATTTTGTGATTTGAGTAACATTATATGACTCTGGTATTTTAGGAAAATCATTCATTTCATTCTTTCTGTATCAGGCGAATTTAGAGTTTACTGCCTGATTCTGTGTGTAATCTGATTCTTCAGATTCCCAGTTCACAGTTTTTGCTTGTCTGTAGATACTGTTGTTATTACAATCACATGTGAAACTTGAGGATTAATAGGGTAGGTTCCATTGAAGTCACCATAGCTGTTAATTCAAATAGTATCCTTCCAGATGAGTTCATTATAGATGTTATTTAACATTGAATCCTTATTAAAATTTTTTTTGATGGTTAATAGATATTGTGGACTGTAGTGTATGTTCAGTTGGTTATCTTTTGCCCTCATTTATTTTCTACCCAACAACTGGCCTACGATCTGTTCTTCAGACATATAAGGCATGCTCCTATTTCGGTTATCTTTTACAATTGTTTCCCTCTATCTGGAATGGTTTCCTTTCATATCTATTTAGCTTACTTCCTATTTTCTTTCAGATCTCTGTGCACATGTCATCTCAGGGAAATCTTTCCTGATCACTCTATTTATAATTGCAACTTAAATCGCCTTCCTGTCCTTCTTTCCTACTTAATTTTCTCCTTAGCAGCTATCACTATCTGGCAGGCCATATATTTTACTGCCTCATTGTCTATCTCCCCTTCCCTAGAATATTAGTTTCATGTGAGTAGGAACTGTATCTATCTAGTTGCCTCCTGAATACATTATACCTAAAACAGTACCTGGAATAAAGCAGTTATTAAACTATTTGAATGAATGATAAAAAAAAAAAGTAGGAATGAGTGAGTGAATGAATGAATAAAAATATAAATGGTTAAAAACATGTATGAGTAAATATTTAGATGAAAAGTACTCTGATAGTTACCTGTATTTTTGTGCAGTAGAAATAAGATAACCCATTGGCTGGGCACAGTGGCTCATGACTATAATTCCAGCAGAGGTCGATGTGGATGAATCACTTGAGGTCAGGAGTTCCAAACCAGCGTACCAATATGGGAAACTCCGTCTCTACTAAAATTACAAAAATTAATCAGGGGTGGTGATGGGCATCTATAATCCCAACTACTTGGGAGGCTGAGGCAGGAGAATTACTTGAACCCAGGAGGCAGACATTGCAGTGAGCAAAGATCACACCACTGCACTCCAGCCTCGGTGACAAGAGTGAGATTCCATCTCAAAAAAAAAAGAAAGAAAGAAAAATCAGATAACCTTTTATAAAATTGATTTTTTTAGATATGGGTAAGTTTTTGCTTTTTTGCCTAGCAATATTTAAGTTGATATCAAATGTTACTTAGCTACAGTAATGTTTGGAGTGCTGTAAAATTTGAAATCAAATACATTTGTTACTTTTTAAAAAGTTTATTACCTGTAAGGAAAGAATGGCTTTCCAGTTTTGATAAAGTTAAGCAATACAGGGAACAGATTTTTTAATTTTTTTTAAGCTAGAGCCTTGCTTCATTGACCATGCTGAATGGACTGCAGTGGTACAATCACAACTCACTGCAGCCTCAACCACCTGGGCTCAAGCACTCCTCCCACTTCAGCCTCCTGAGTAGCTAGGACCACAGGCACATCACCATGCCTGGCTTATTATTTTATTTTATTTTTATTTTTTGCGTAGACAGTCTCACTGTGTTGCCCAGGCTGATCTCAAACTCCTAGGCTCAAGCGAATCTTCCTGCCTTGGCCTCCCAAAGGCCTGTAAGTTCTGGGATAATAGGCGTGAGCCACCTCACCTGGCCAAGAAATCTTCAATCTTTCTGATAATATATCAAGTATCCCTTTATCAGCCCAGTAATGTTTATGCAGTCTGGCTAGATTTATAGTTATCAGAGCTCTTTTTTTTTTTTTTTTTTTTTTTGCACATAAACCCTAAAGATATATGAAGTCTGACTTTCAAATCAATAGAGTAAAATATTTTAGAGCCACTTAAATACACTGGTAGGTACAAGACTCATCAGTCTGTCAGAACCATAGTAATTGTGTATTGGAGAAATTGGAACCACTTTATCTCTGGATGGCCCTGGGCTGCCTGCTTACCTGCTAATTTTGAGTTTCAGTGCAATTAACAGATTATGAATTTGGAAGAGAGCTTAGCTTTCCTCATTGAAAATTTAAAAGGTAGATGGTCTGACTCCTCCAAACCCCTCAACCCACACCAACATAGCATGCAATGCCCCCCACCTACTTACAAATGTGCACAGCGTAGATATGGTGCTATCCAAAGTCTGAGGTAAAAAATTAGTTGTACTCTACAAGGTGATACTGAATATATTAAAGCTACTATACTAGATTGTGACTCCCCAAGGACCTGCTGGGTTCTGAGTTTTCTTCTCCTTTTTGAGTATGGAGATTATGGTTTCACATTAGGGCAATTCATCTAACAATAACTGCTTTGCCAAAATCTGCTTTTTTTTTTTTTGCGTTGAGCAAGTGCTGCACTTTATTCTATACTGTATGCTTGTGTTCATCACTTTTATCTTTGTATCCCTAGCATGTTTGTGGTTGTTTGTTTTCTCTTTGATATTTTGGCGAATTGACATATTAGATATTTTCTCATCTATAAGAAACTTTTTTAAAGTTTATGTTCTATTCCCTTTTCTTTCCAAATTAATGCACTAAGCATCACTTTAAAATTCTTTTGCTTCTAGGATTCTAACATATTTGCACCTTATGGCTTCTGCTCTTTGATAAATTTTCAAGTTTGTATGAAAACATTCAAGTTTACAGACGCTGTAGCCTTTATCTTGTACTTCCAGGCAAATATTACAGTTCCTTATTTTTCAACAGCTTCGCAAAGGCTGAAAAATTTGCCTCGCACTTCCCTCAAAGCCAAACAGTTGCTTCAAACTTCATCTACAAAAAGAGGTAACTACAGCCTCTTACTCAGTTTAAAATTTCAGCATTATCTAGTTAAATCTTAAGCCTTTTGGCATACTGAGTCAGTAGTGTCTGTAAGGTACGTTTTAGTCTTTTTTTAATAAAATAATAAAATAATGAGGATTTATTCTGTTATTTAGATAAATTCAGAAGAAACATTTTCTGCAGAGGTATGTATTGGGTTGCTTTTCTGAAAGGAGTAAATGATACATAGAGAATTTTTCTTACCATCTTAAAATGAAAGGTCATTGTTTCAACTTTATGCCAACTGAACTTCATAAGTACTTATGAACCAAATGTCAGACGTTCTGTATGTTGATGTTTTTTCCGTGGACTTCTATTTTTAGTTTTACTTATCTATCTGTATGATAAAGTGGGAGCACTTCCACATTAGAAGGTAATTGAAGTTAAATCGCAAGTTTTAGTTAACTGATAGGTTTGGAATGTTTATGGAGTGGTAGCTTTAATAATAATAGAGAGTTGAAGAAATACATGAAGGTTGGACATCAGAGCTATCCAGTATTGGTTCCAATACACTGAATGTTGGGCAGCTAGACAGAGCAGCTAGACGGAAGTAGAAATGAGAGAAAGCAGTGGGATTGGATAGACCAACAGCAATAAGAACAAACCAGAGGCCTCAGAGGAAATGGTATGAAACAAATACAATGTGGAAGAATATTTTTCCAATCCAGAACATGTAGGTTTTCTGATAGCTTCAGACCTCAATAAATAACAAAAGCATATAACAGAGATAAAGCACTAAAGAAAATTACACTGGAAGAAGAAATTAGATTTTTTTGAAAAAAAGATTTGGATATGGTTACAAAAGTGCTATAATAGATGTTTTGGCAAGTTTATTACTGTAAATGTTTTCACAATGATTTCTTGGATTAAGTATAACTTAAGGAATTGTTCTAGATAATAGAATTTGAAGGAAAGTCAAATAGGCAAATAAAAAAGTAAGATGTTTTGAATTAAAAAAAAATTTGTGTTTTGAATATCAAAAGTTGACCATAGGCCTCCAATGAATGTTTTTTGGTGCCATGGTCAGGTATATTAATAATAGACTGGATAGATTATATTTGGTGGGGAAGGAGGTGACTTAATAGGGGCCATTATAGAAAAGGGTTTTTATGGACTTATTTGGGAACCTTAGACTTCTTTTTTTTTTTTTTGAAATGTCTCAATATTTTTGAGTACTTCCGTGGCTAAGGGTGAGAGGCATATAAAAACATGAACCTGAAAACACTGTGGTATCTAAACTAGGTCAGGAGATCACTATACCGTAATAAAAAAGTAGATTTTAAGTTTATGTAAATTTTACTGGTTGGTTGTCTCCGTAAGCTGCTTCATCATGTTTTTTGGAATCAAGTAGGTTTACATAATTAAGATTTTTACCTAAAGATTTCATGTTGCTCTGTTGATCAGGTTAAGACCATAACTTCTCATTGAATTTTTAAAAATTTGCCTATAGAGGTTATATTATCACCCTAAGCCATCAAACTAGCCACCTCTATGATAAGATGACAGGAAAGCCAAACAAAACTGTTACGACCTGGAATTCTTGGCATCTGTAGCTGTCTTGTTGACTTAGTAAAGGGAAAGAAGTTGGGGGAGGGGGACGTGGCACGGGGTTTACTGTTCTGTTTTGT
This sequence comes from Cheracebus regulus, assembly GCA_963574635.1. Classification (NCBI taxonomy): domain Eukaryota; kingdom Metazoa; phylum Chordata; class Mammalia; order Primates; family Pitheciidae; genus Cheracebus; species Cheracebus regulus. The sequence continues at coordinate 7,830 of CAUYQU010087622.1, read as the reverse complement.
TCAATCCCTTATTTAACTTGATCCAGACTATTATATTTTCTGGTTGGTATTGTGACTTGGGCATTATCATTACCTACGTCTTCTCTATAAATTTTAAACCAGTTGAGAAATGGACACAGGAATAAGGTAAGATTTAAAATATTAGCTTAATTATTGATGAAGTCGAAATGGAGAATATCTTTTGGATCCAAGGCCAAAATTGATTTTCAGGTTTCCCCTCATATCGAGACTTTGGAGGGAGGGGCCTGCATTGACTGGCAGAAGTCTCTTCTCTTGTAGGGATGTGAGGCACACAGGAGACAGAGGCCATCTGTTCACAGGTACATTTGGCATATTAAATGTGTCCAATTAAGAAACATGGACCAAAAGTGATAAATCAGCACACAAATCAATTTATCCATCCTGGGGATGAACCTGTACGATTTTCTAGAGAGCTAGTATATCATAGGCTAACAGGATCATGGGAAGAGGAAAAAGATTACTTAACAATTGGAAATAACAGTCACTTTGATTTTAATTGCATTTAGTAGTAGCAGATGTTTGAAGATGGAAAGTCAGAACTGTGTTGCTTGGCACAGTCACTCCATAAATATCTGTTGGACGAATATAGTCATGCTGCTAAGTCAAAAAAGGATGGATACGTTCTTCTTTGCATTTCCTTTTTGCAAGGTTTTTTGTGTTTCTTCAGCCCATCCTACTCTGAGGAAAACAATCCAGTGTATGTTTTTAAGATTTCATGGAAGTGACTATTTAAACTGCTTTGGGAAAGATTTTATTCATTTATTCATTCCCTGTTGTTAGGCACTGAGTGAAGTGGAGGTAAATAGGGCAGAGACTTCAGTAAGCTGGGGGAAAAAAATGAAGACTAACTAGACAAAGTGAATGCAGAGATATGAGAATATTAATTCCTTCTTAGTTGCCTCTTTCTTTCTAAATAACCCATAAAAAAGTGGTAAAAGGACATGAACAGACACTTCTCAAAAGAAGACATTCATGCAGCCAACAAACATATGAAAGTTTTTGCCTCTTCTGTATTTTGAAGGAAATTCATATTTTGCCTGTTTCATCGTTATTTAGAAGGAAAGAGGTAACTAAGAAGGAATTAATAATGGTAATTGTTTAATACCTTTTTCACTATATTTTGACATATTCAAGTTGAAATAAACCATATTTATAGAAGACCTTAATTATAAGATTTGTCTTTTCTTTTTCCTTCAATTTTTATTTTAAGTTTTGGGGGTACCTGTGCAGTTTGTGCAGGTTTGTTACATAGGTAAATGTGTGCCATGGTGGTTTGCTGGACAGATCAACCCATCACCTAGGTGTTAAACCCAGCATTCATTAGCTGTTCTTCCTGATGCTGTCCCTTCCCATGCCGCCCCTGACAGCCCCCAGTGTGTGTTGTTTTTCCCAGTGTGTCCATGTGTTCTTATTGTTCAACTCCCACTTATAAGTCAGAACATGTGGTGGTTGGTTTTCTGTTCCTGCATTAGTTTACTGAGGATAACGGCTTCTAACTCCATCTAGTGTCCCTGCAAAGGACATGAACTCATTCTTTTTTATGGCTGCATTGTATTCCATAGTGTATATGTACCACTTTTTCTTTATCCAGGCTATCATTAATAGGTATTTGGGTTGATTCTATGTCCTTGCTATTGTGAATAGTGCTGCAGTGAACATACACATGCATATATCTTTATAGTAGAATGATTTATATTCCTTTGAGTATATCCACAGTAATAGACTTGCTGGGTCAGATGGTATTTCTGCTTTTAGATCTTTGAGGAATCACCACACTGTCTTCCACAACGGTTGAACTAATTTACACACCCACCAGCAGTGTAAAAGTGTTCCTTTTTTTCTGCAGCCTTGTCAGCATCTGTTGTTTTTTGACTTTTTTTTTTTTTTTTTAAGACAGGATTTCGCCATGTTGGTCAGGTTGATCTTGAACTCCCGACCTCAGGTGATCTGCCCGCCTTGCCTCCAAAGTGCTTGGATTACAGGCGTGAGCCACCGCGCCCGGCCGTTTCTTGACTTTTTAATAATTTTCATTATTATCTCATTATCTCGTTGTGGTTTTGATTTGCATTTCTCTAATGATTAATGATGTTGAGCCTTTTTTCATATGTTTATTGGCCCTATGAATGTCTTACTTTGACAAGTGTCTATGTTCTTTGCCCACTTTTTAATAGGTTGGTTGTTTTTCTCTTGCAAATTTGTTTAAATTCCATGTAGACTCTGGATATTAGACCTTTGTCAGATGGATAGAATGCAGAAATTTTCTGCCATTCTGTAGGTTGCCTGTTCACTCTGATAGATAGTTTCTTTTGCTGTGCAGAAGCTTTTTAGTTTAATTAGATCCCATTTGTCAGTTTTTGCTTTTGTTGCAATTGCTTCCTGCATTTTGTCATGCAGTGTTTACGCATGCCTATGTCCTGAATGGTATTGCCTAGGTTTTCTTCTAGGGTTTTTATAGAGTGAGGTTTTACATTAAAGTCATTAATCCATCGTGAGTTAATTTTTTTATAAGGAAGGGGTCTAGTTTCAATTTTCTGCTTATGGCTAGCCAGTTCTCCTAGCACCATGTATTAAATAGGGAATCCTTTCCCCATTGCTTTTGTTATGTTTGTCAAAGATCAGAGAGTTGTAGATGTGCAGTCTTATTTCTGATTTCTCCATTCTGTTCTATTGGTCTGTGTGTCTGTTCTTGTACTAGTACAATGCTGTTTTGGTTACTGTAGGCTTGTAGTATAGTTTGAAGTCGGGTAGCATGATGTTCCCAACTTTGTTCATTTGCTTAGGATTGTCTTTGATATTTGTGCTGTTTTTTTCGGTTCCATATGAATTTTAAAATAGTTTTTTTTTCTATTTCTGTGAAGAATGTCAATGGTAGTTTAATAGGAATAGCATTGAATCTGTAAATTACTTTAGGCAGTATGACCACTTTTACACTGATTCTTCCTATCCATGAGCATGGAATGTTTTTCCTTTTGTTTGTTTCCTCTCTGATTTCCTGAAGCAGTGGTTTGTAGTTCTCCTTGAAGAGGCCCTTTATTTCCCTTGTTACCTGTATTCCTAGGTATTTTATAATTTTTGTAGCATTGTGAATGCGAGACCATTCATGATTTGGCTCTCTGCTTGCTCATTGTTGGTGTATAAGAATGCTAGCAATTTTTGCACATTGACTTTATGTCTTGGGATTTTGCTTAAGTTGCTTATCAACTTAAGATGTTATTGGGCTGAAATGATGGAGTTTTTTGGATGTCATCTGCAAACCAAGATAATTTGACTTCCTCTCTTCCTGTTTGAATATTCTTTATTTCTTTCTCTTGCCTGATTGCCCTGACCAGACCTCCAATACTATGTTGAATAGGAGTGGTGAGAGAGAGCATTGTGGTCTCATGCCGCTTTTCAAGGGGAATGCTTCCAGCTTTTGCCCATTCATTATGATACTGGCTGGGGTTTGTCATATATGGCTTTTTTTATTTTGAGGTACATTGCTTCAATACATAGTTTATTGAGAGTTTTTAATGTGAGGAGATGCTGAATTTATCGAAGACCTTTTCTGCATCTATTGAGATAATCATGTATTTTTGGTCTTTAGCTCTGTTTATGTAATGAATTATATTTGTTGATTTGTGTATGTTGAACCAACCTTATATCCTGGGCTTTAAAGCCACCTTGATCTTGGTGGATAAGCTTTCTGAGGTGCTGCCGGGTTCGGTTTGCCAGTATTATATTGAGGATCTTTGCTTCAATGTTCATCAGGGATACTGTCCTGATGTTTTCTTTTTTTGTTGTTATCTCTGCAGGTTTTGGTATCAGGATGTGGCTGACCTCATAGAACAAGTTAGAGAGGAGTCCCTCCTTTTCAGTTGTTTGGAGTCGTTTTAGTAGCCTTTTCAGTTGTTTGGAGTAGTTTTAGTAGCCTTTTCAGTTGTTTGGAGTAGTTTTAGTAGCCTTTTCAGTTGTTTGGAGTAGTTTCAGTAGAAATTGTGCTGGCTGTTCTTTGTACCTCTGGTAGAATTCAGCTGTGACTCCATCTGGTATTGGGCTTTCATTGGTTGGCAGGCTATTTATTACTTCCTCAATTTCAGAATTCATTATTGGTTTATTCAGCGATTCAGATTCTTTCTGGTTCAGTCTTGGGAGGGTGTATGTGTTCAGGAATTTATCCATTTCTTCGAGATTTTCTAGTTTATGTGTATAGAGGTGTTTATAGTATTCTCTGATGGTTGTTTGTATTTCTGTGAAGTCAGTGGTGATACTCTCCTTATAATTTCTGATTGTATCTATTTGATTCTTTTTCTTTCTTTGTTTCTTTTTTTGGGGACAGTTTCTCTCTGTTGCCCAGGCTCTCACTGCAAGCTCTTCTGCCTCCCAGGTTCAAACAGTTCTTATGCTTCAGCCACCCACATAGCTGGGATTATAGGCATGTGCCACCACAGCCAGCTAATATTTTTGTGTTTTTAGTAGAGACAGGGTTTCACTATGTTGGCCACACTTGTCTTGAACTCCTGTCCTCAAGTGATCCACCTATCTTTATCTCACAAAATGTTGGGATTACAGGCGTGAGCCACTGTGCCTGGCCTCTTTTCTTCTTTACTACTCTAGGTAGCTGTCTATTTTATTAATTAAAAAGAAAAAATAGCTTCTGCATTTGTTTTTGTTTTTGTTTTGAAGGGTTTTTCTTGTCTCAGTTCCTCTCTGATCTTGGTTATTTCTTTCTTTTTTTTTTTTCTACAAGGGTCTGAAGCCTCATGATCTTGGTTATTTCTTATCTTCTGCTAGCTTGGGATTTGTTTGCTCTGGTTCTCTAGTTCTTTTAGTTGTCACGTTAGGTTGTTGATTCGAGATCTTTCTAGCTTTTTGATGTCAGCATTTAGTACTGTAAATTTCCCTCTTAACACTGCCTTAGCTGCATCCTAGAGATTCTGGTCTGTTGTCTCTTTGTTCTCATTAGCTTCAAAGAAAGTTGATTTTTGCCTTAATTTCATTATTTATCCTAGAGTCATTCAGGAACAGGTTGTTCAGTTTCCATGTAGTTGTGTGGTTTTGAGTAGATTTCTTAATCTTGAAGTCTAATTTGATTGTGCTGAGATCTGAGAGGCTGTTATGATTTCAGCTCTTTTGCATTTGCTAAGGAGTGTTTTACTTCCTATTACATGATCAGTTTTGGAGTAAGTGTTGTGTGGTGATCAGAAGATATCTATCAGGTCCACTTAATTCAGAGCTGAGTTCAGGTCCTGAATATCTTTGTTAATCTTCTGTCTCGATGATCTGTCTAACATTGCCGGAGGGGTGTTAAAATCTCTCACTATTGTGTGGGAGTCTAAGTCTCTTTGTAGGTCTCTAAGAACTTTATGAATCTGGGTTCTCCTGTATTGGGGACTTATATATTTAGGATAGTTAGCTCTTCTTGTTGAATTTGAAACCCTTTACCATTATTTTATGCCCTTCTTTGTCTTTTCCAGTCTTTGTTGGTTTAAAGTCTGTTTTGTTAGAAAGTAGAATTGTGACCCCTGCTTTTTTTCTGTTTTCCATTTGCTTGGTAAATTTTTCTTCATCCCTTTATTTTGAGCCTCTCTGTGTCTTTGCATGTGAGATGGGTCTCTTGAAGACAGTACACCCATGGGTCTTGCCTCTTTATCCAGCTTGCCATTCTGTGTCTTTTAATTGGAGTATTTAGCCCATTTACATTTAAAGTTAATATTGTTTTGTGTGAATTTGATCCTGTCATGATGCTAGCTGATTATTTTGCAGACTTGTTTATGTGGTTGCTTCACAGGGTCACTGGTCTGTGTACTTCAGTATGTTTTTGTAGTGGCAGGTAATGGTTTTTTCCTTTCCATATTTAGTGCTTGAGGGAGTTCCTGCCTTGCAAGAATTTCTGGAACTGAAGTATGCAAAACTACTGGGTCTCCAAGAGTGCCTGAGTGGCCGTTCTGCCAAGATTCCACACAGCTTTGTGCTTTGGACCCTAGGCTATGGTGGCGTGGGCTTGTGAGGGAATCTCCTGATCTGCGGGTTGCAAAGATCTGTGGGAGAAGTGATGTTTCCCGGGTCAGGGCAGGGTTGCACAGTCACTCACTGCCTTTCTTGGCTGGCAGTTAGGGCTCTCCTGGCCCCACCCTGCACCTAGGCCATTGCCTCACCCTGCTGCTTTTCATCGCTCTCCATGGGTCAGGCTGTTCGCCTAGTTAGTCCTAATGCAAGAACCTGGAAATTTCAGTTGAAGGTACAGAATTCACTCACTCTACTCTTTCTTCTTTCCTTTCTTTTCTTTTCTTTTCTTTTCTTTTCTTTTCTTTTCTTTCCTTTTCTTTTCTTTTCTTTTCTTTTCTTTTCTTTTCTTTTTTTTTTTTACAAAGAGAACACCAAACATAGTTTATTAGCACAAAAAAAGCAGCCATAACAAGGCACAGCAAGCAGAAACATACATTAGCAGTCATAAGGTTGGTGTTGCATACAAATATAGCTTTTCCTTTTTGTAGCCTTGGCAATAACCATAGGGATGTAAAATAACATTCTGTAGCAGCAGGTAAGGAAACTGTGGAGCACTCACAAGTGGTACAGAGCACACAAACAAAAAGACACAAGAATGGATTTGGCTACTTTAGTGTAAAATATCTAGGACAGAACTGTAAATTCAGTCCAGTTATAAGAAGCAAGCACTAGAACTTGATATAACTTCCAAAAGAGTTCACTCAAGTAGTAGTACATATTATTCTAAGTGACAAAAAGGTGCTAAGTAAAGTTATTTACAGATACAATGGTTATACAGTACCTTTTAACTCTGCAATTTAGGTTTCAGATTTTCCATTAAGAATTAACTACATTGGGGGGAGATCCAAGATGGCCGATATAGCAACAGCTCAGGAATGTAGCTCCCAGTGAAAGCGCAGAGAATGAGTGGACACTGTACTTTCCGACGAATTTTTGTTGCGCACAGACCGGGAGATTCCCGGCAGAGGAGCCACACGGGTCGCCAGCGCGACTCTTTTGGCCGGCGCGGCTGTTTTGCCGGTGCCCCAGCGCGGCACTTCTCGGTGCGGAGTGTACGGGACTGACGGGCTCGGTTGGTCCCATCCCAACAAGGAAAACAGCAATTGGAAGCGCTGAGGACTGAGAGTTTCACAGCAAGCACAGCGAACCCGGGAAGGTCTGGCTCTGTGGGGAACGGGCATCCACCAAAGGAAAACTAAGAAAAACTTCATCACTGGCCAGAGAGAGATCCAAGGTGGCCGCGTAGCAGCAGTTCGGGATTGTAGCTCCCAGTGAAAGTGCAGAGAGCGAGTGGATGCCGCAATTGCAGACGAATTTTTGATGCCCACAGACTGGGAGATTCCCGGCGAAGGAGCCACACAGGTCTCCAGCGCGACTCTTTTGGCCGGTGCGGTGCTTCTTGGTGCGGAGTATACGGGACTGGGTGCTCTTTTAGTCGGGCTTGGCTGGTCCCATTCCCACAAGGAGAACAGCAATTGGAAGCACTGAGGACTGAGAACAAGCACAACTGAACCCGGGAAGGCCCAGCTCTGTGGGGAAGGGGCGCCCCCCGAAGGAAAACTAAGAAACAGAAAAAACTTCATAACCAACAAGCCAGACGTGCACTCAGAGACCCAATCTGAAAGTAGGCAATTACAAAGACGACAGGTGGATAAATCCACAAAAATAACCAGTGCAGAAAGGCTGAGAACACCCAAAATCAGAATGCCTCTCCTCCTACAGGGGATCGCAGCTCCTCATCAGCAAGAGAACAAGGCTTGACGGAGGATGAGTGTGATGAACTCACAGAATCAGGCTTCAGAAGGTGGATAATAAGAAACTTCT
>CAUYQU010087618.1:0-13090 GCA_963574635.1 Cheracebus regulus | reverse complement strand
GTTCTGCTCTGATCTTAGTTATTTCTTGTCTTCTGCTAGCTTTTGAGTTTTTTTTTGATACTGCTCCTCAGCTCTTTCAATTTTGATCATACGGTGTTGATTTTAGATCTTTCCTTACTTCTCCTACAGGCATTTAGTGCTATAAATTTCCCTCTAGACACTGCTTTAAATGTGTCCTAGAGATTCTGGTACATTGTGTCTATGTTCTCCTTGATTTCAAAAAACATCTTTATTTCTGCCTTCATTTCATTGTTTATCCAGTTGATATGTTTATCCACATATCTCTATGTGTGTCCCTACACATGAGATGGGTTTCCTGAATACAGCACACCTATGAGTCTTGTCTTTTTATCCAATTCACCAGTCTGTGTCTTTTGATTGGGGCATTTAGCCCATTTACATTTAAGGTTAATATTGTTATGTGTTAATTTGATCCTCCATTTTGATGCTAGGTGGTTATTTAACCCATTAGTTGATGCGATTTGTTCATTGTGTTGATGGTCTTTACCATTTGGTACATTTTTGTTGTGGCTGGTACTGATTGTTCCTTTCCATGTTTAGTACTTCTTTCAGGAGGTCTTGTAAGGCAGGCCTGGCGGTGACAAAATCTCTCAGCAATTGCTTGTCCTTAAAGAATTTTATTTCCCCACTTATGAAGCTTAGTTTGGCTGGATATGAAATTCTAGGTTGAAAGCTATTTTCTTTAAGGATGTTGAATATTGGCCCTCACTCTCTTCTGGCTTGTAGGCTTTCTGCCAAGAGATCTGCTGTGAGTCTGGTGGGCTTCTCTTTGTGGGTAACCTGAGTTTTCTCCCTGGCTGCCTTAGCATTTTTTCCTGGATTTCAACCCTGGTGAATCTGATGATTATGTGCCTTGGGATTCCTCTTCTTGAGGAGTATCTTTTTGGTGTTCTCTATATTTCCAGGACTTGAATGTTGGGCTGGCTTGCTGGATTGGGAAAGTTCTCCTGGATAATATACTGAAGAGTGTTTTTCAGTTTAGATTCATTCTCCCTGTCACATTCAGGTGCACCGATCAAACGTAGATTAGATCTTTTCACACAATCCCATATTTCTTGAAGGCTTTGTTCATTTTTCATTCTTTTTTCTCTAATCTTGCCTTCTCGTTTTATTTCATTGAGTTGATTTTCAATCTCTCATATCCTTTCTTCTGCTTGGTCAGAATCTGAATGTTAATCAGAATTCAGAGATGCCCTGCCCAGCAAGCAGATTCAGAAGTATTCAGCTATTGAAACTTGTGTATGCTTCAGGAAGTTCTCATGCTGTGTTTTTTAGCTCCATCAAGTCGTTTATGTTCTTCTCTAAGCAGATTATTCTACTTTGCATTTCATCTAACCTTTTTTCAACATTCTTAACTTCTTTGCATTGGGTTAGAACATGTTCCTTTAATTCAGAGAAATTTGATATTGCCCACCTTCTGAAGCCTGTTTCTGTCGATTCATCAAACTCATTCTCTATTCAGCTTTGTTCCCTTGCTGGTGAGGAGTTGTGATCACTTGGAGGAGGAAAGGTGTTCTGGTTTTTGGTGTTTTCATCCTTTTTGCACTGGTTTCTTCCTGTCTTCATGGATTTATCTACCTGTGGTCTTTGTAGTTGGTGACTTCTGGATGGGTCTCTGAGTGGATGTCCTTTTTGTTGATGTTGAAGCTATTTCTTATGGTTTTTAGTTTTCCTTCTAACAGTCTGGCCCCTGTGCTGCAGGACTGCTGGAGGTCCGCTCCAGACTCTGCTTACCTGGGAATCACTCACAAGGGCTGAAGAACAGTAAGGGTTGCTGCCAGTTTCTTCTGTTATCTTCATCCTAGAAGGGTACCCTCCAGATGTCAGCCAGAGCTCTCCTTTATGAGGTGCCTCTTTAGATATACGGGGGTCGGAGATCTGCCTGAGGAGACAGTCTGTCTCTTATCAGAGCTCAAGTGCTGTGCTGGGATCTCCATTGTTTCATTCAGAGCTGCTGGGCTGATATGTTTATATCTTGTGCAGTGGAACTCATAACTACCTCTTTTCCCAGGTGCTCTGTCCTGGGAAGGTGGGGCTTTATTTATATGTTCCTGACCTGTTGCTACCTTTTTTCAGAGATGCCTTGTCCAGCAAGGAGGTAGCCTAGTCACAGTCTGCCAGCAGAGGCGTTGCTGAGCTGCTGCAGGCTCTGCCTAGCTGCTGTGTAAACTTCCCTGCTGTTCTGTTTATAGAGGTACAGTTAGAACTGCCTCAGTAATGACAGTCTGCCTCAGTAATGGTGGACTGCCTCAGTTCTGGTAATGACAGACTGACTTAGTAATGGCAGACTGCCTTGGTATCAGTGGACTGCCTTGGTAATGGTGGATGCCCTTCCCCCCACAGAGCTGGATGGTACAGGGTCCAGCTGCACTTGCTGTGAAACTCTCATTCCAGAGTGCTTTAGATTGCTGGTCTTTGTAGGGGTGGGAACTGCTGAGCCAGATCACCTGGCTCCCTACTTTCAGCCTCTTCTTTTTCATTTGAATGGGCGACTTTGTCTCCCAGGTGTTCCAGGTGCCAGTTGAAAAGTCTGCCCAGATTTGTGTGAGTTTTTGTGCAGAAACCGACGGCGCTTGCTAAAACAGCCATACTGGAAACTCATGATGCTTTTTGGCCTGGGAATCTGGTCTGTGGACAGTAAAAATTGTGGGAGAGGCACTTTATCTGAAGTGGAGTGCTGGAGTGGATGGAAAAGCCCCTGATTGTCTCCGTTGGGTAGGGAGGGGGTCCTCTGGGGATTGCACTTCCCGGGTGAGGCAGTGTCCTACCCTGCCTTAGCTCACCCTTCTTGGGCTACACCCACTGTTCAAACAGTCCCATTGAGATGCACCTGGTACCTCATTTGGAAATGTGGTGATCACTCGCCCTCTGAGTTGCTCTCTCTGGGAACTGCACTCCAGATCTGTTCCTATTCAGCCATCTTGGATTGGGGTGTGCATTTTTTTCAAATTCTACTTTTTGTGCTTTGCCCTTCTCCATTTCATGCGTTACATACAAGCAATACTTGATTTTAGGAAAGCTGACTGCTATGTAATCAGAGAACAAAAACATCATATTTTGGGCTTTTTGTTCTAAAACTGTCATCCAAGTGTAAGACTAGAAAACTGTGCAGTTGAGTACAACAACATTTTTCCCTGGAAGAGATGCAGATTTCCTGAATTCAGGAGGAAAAGGAGAGTTGGAAAGGAATGGGAAAGTAAGACATAGAGGAAGGTCTCTGGGAAGGAGATAGTGGAAAAACTGAGAGGTCTTTTCCCATGGTTGTCAAGAAGATTTCTTCTTCTAGGCATGACACTACATAAGCACTCTCAAAACTGAGATGCTATGCTGGAGAAAGGGGAAGGGAAATGAAACCTAAAGAAACTGAGTTTATCTGAAGGATTGAGTTCAGCCTTAATTAGAAAGACAACATTTTATGCTTCTAGACAGAATGGGGCTTCCAGCTAGAAAGTGAGTTTAGCTTTTTAAATATGTAGAAAGTTAAATTTTTCTACATCTTTTTGGGCTTCATTTGCTATTAAGGTTTGACTGTCAGAGTCTGTGTAAGAGCAGATTGCAAGGTTAGTCTTCAATCTTTTTGTGCCTTTCATTTGAGTAACAAATACCTTGCTTCTGACATCCTGCTACTGGCCAAATTAGCTGTCACACTGAACTGAACATACAGCTGGTACTGTGGCCATCATCACCATGCAACTCTCCACTGTATTCATACTTTTTCCAAATGCTTTTGTTTCTTGGTAAGCATTTTGTTTTTTCTTTTCTCATGTATGATTTTCTAAGGGTTCTATGAGGTTATCTCATAAACTATTCTGATTTCAATTTTGTTTTTCTGCTTTAACGTATATATAAGGAAAAGTATACTCTTATCTGTAATAATAGTCCAATATCAAGTATTAGGCAAAGTAAGTAATAATCAGCCTTTCAGCATTATTTTGATATGTTGGAGGCCAGTGATACAGGCATACAAAGGCAAATTAGTAGAAGACTGATCTCAGGCATGCACAGATATCCTAATGCCCAATTCTTTCTAGTGCTCATGACTTTACTGTTCTTTGCTGGGGCTCCAAAATTGGTTTCAGGTAGACTTCCATGGAACCAAACTGTCTCTTATGATCCAGCAGCTATTAGGCTGCTGGATTCGAGGTGAGAAAGACAGCTTGAAATTATTAGTAAAGAAAAATGGAACATGATTGCCATTTTCCCAGAATAACCTTATCTATTTAATAATGTCTCACAATTTTAAAGAGTTCGATCTGTTTTCCATATAGCTAGTTTGTCATTGTAAACTCATAAATAGACTTCATGCTGGTCTTTGATTAGTCATTTCCTATTCAATCAACTAATCAGTAAGCAGAATCTAATTTAAACACATACTATTTCATTATAATCTGCGACTACTTCTTACTTTTCAATGGCCACATAGCTATAGTTACCTAGTTTTACCTAAGCAGATCGTGTGTCTCTAGGAGACATTCCTCAAAGTAGGAAAAGAATAATGTACTGAGGGTAAAAATAAATTGAAGAGCAACTCTAAAAGACCTTTAGATGTAGTTTCACTTTGAATGGGCATGACACTAATGCAGTAAATAATACTAGGTTAGTGCAGAAGTTACTGCAGTTTTCGTCATTACTTTCAGTGGCAAGAACCACAATAACTTTTGCACCAACCTAATAAACTCTCATTAGGTGCCAGAGAAGATCTGTTTTCCACTTCTCAGGTATTTCAGAACCAGTGTAGTCTCATCTCCAGGCATACTGAAGGGCACATCAAACTCGGCTATTACATTTTCACAACTAGAAATAGGGTAGAGCTTCCCACACATCTGCCCACACTAATATTATTAGTTTAAAATGGAAAAACTTCCATGGCTTTAACTGCTTTTTGTTCTCTATTTTATCAGATTAAGATATAGAATTACATATGAAAGTGTTTTCTATGGGGGCATAACTTTGGAGAAACAGTCAGGAATATTATTTGGTGGAATGTTGCTTAAAAATTCTATTAAAATGTTGACTATCTGAGAAATGGTGAGTATGTGAGGAGGAAATTCCTCATACTCATGGGATGCTAAAATATTAAATTGTATTACCTCTCACTTTAGCAATGGTGAGCACTACTTTGTTTAACATATTAACTCCAGATGCTACGAAATGCCCAATTCATTTAGGGGAGCTCAAATTTCCTGCAAAATGGCTCATAGTTACACTCTTTATGTAATACACATGCTCTAGCACTGTAGCTAATGGCTACAACATGTATATTTGAAACAGTACCTCCATTTTATTTCCCGGTAGGCACTACTCAAGCTACTGGGGACTAATGTGTATAAAATCTCAGTGATTGAAAATTAGAAGTAGTACACTGAAGTGTTTAAACCATACCCCCAGAAAATGCATTGAATATTTTCAGCAAATAATACCATTTATTCTTCCTTTCATTTATAGAAATGTCAATAAATATTTGTTGGGGTTGCCATGGCATAGTGGTTGTAATAATATTCAATAATAGCTGCTAACTTATGTAGCAGCTATGTGCCATATGTTATTCTAAAATTTTAATATGTCTTAGCTCATTTTATCTTTTTGAAAATTCTGTAAGTACTGTTATTTATCTGTCACTTGCCTAAGATTACTCAGCAGGTGGCAGAACTGGGATTTAATCCCAGCAATCTGATCCCAGATTTAGTGTCTTTATTGCTTTATGAGCTTTGAAGCTTTCCTGTAGTCAGTCTGTACCTCAGTTTCCTCAACTCTAAAATAGGAATAAATAAATTAAGGTCAGTAAAGCACATAGCACTTGGCATATATCAAGCATTCAGCACTTGGCATATATCAAGCATTCAAGAAATAGCTACTATTATCATGACAATAATAATGATTATTAAAAATATGTATCAAGTGTGAGTCTAAATATCCTTTACTATATCTTACAATCTAGGAGATGGAATATATTAGATAAAAAGTTACATAAGTGATCCATGCTGCCAAGAATAATAAAGTACATTGGGAAAACACAGTGAGGATTTAATGTAACCTTTAGGACAGGAAAAGTCTCTTTATGGAATTGACTACTTTTCCTCACTTAAAGATTACATTAAGTCCTCATCATGTCACTTAAATGACATGAGCACTTTAAACTCAGCTCTAAGTAGCATTTACACACACACACACACACACACACACACATATATATGTATATGTGTGTGTGTGTGTGTGTGTGTTTCTATATATAGTACAGAATGACAGCTGTATATGAGGCTTAAGCCAGTGCAGAAAGAATAGCTGAAAGGACTTTGGAGGAAATTTCTTTAAGAAGATGAAACCGAGAGACTATGTCCTAGTCTGGATGTGCTTAAGGGAGAGTCACTTAGGTGTGGAAGAGTAGACGTTATATTTATTACAAGTATTTAGAATGTTAATTCTCTTTAATACAACATGCATGGCTCAGTAGCATGCATGAAAAGTAGCATTTTTACAGTCATGATAATATAAATATTTCACATATAATACAAATTATGGTAAGCTATGTTAGAGGGATGAAGGTATAAAACAATGAGGATGTGGTTTCTGGTGGAGAATTGTAAAAGAGTGAAATCCTCATCTTTTATAGATGGAAGTGAATAGATGATGCCCAAAAGTGAAATGTTAAGAAATACTATGTTATATAAATATAGCATGGCTCGTACACACACACACACACACACACACACACACACACACACACACACACACACACACACACACATCAAGGTAAATACCAAATGAATTGAATGAAAGTAATTAATTCTAAAGGGCATGATATGGCTATGACGTAGGGGACTTCTTTGGTAATAAAACCAGTAAAATTAAACTTTGTTTTTTAAACCATTAACATGTCTATTCTTCCTGTTTTGCTAAGATGTAATTGTGGTTCAGAGAAAGTAAGCATGAAAGGAGGGAAGGATATTGCAGTCATCAGGGGGATAACAATGCCATTACTCCTAATAACACCAGGGCATTACAGTAGTAGATGTTGGAAAGTTTCCCATTTGCCTGATTAACAGACTGTTAGGATGGATAATGGCAATCTGGGCTAGAGTGGTACAATCAGAGGGGTCAACATGCATCTGTTTGGAATTAAACCTGGAGATGGTATTGATGGAATTTGGAGATGAGAAAAACAGGAGAAAAGGAAAAATAATGAATGTACTATTTTGTCTGTTTGATCAGTTGGTGGACCATAGTCCTATTACTGAGATGAGAATACTGGAAAGAGAAGTGGTTTTAAGAAGAAAAAAAATTGTTCATGTTCAGAGTTGACTACCAGACATTCGAGTGCAGAGGTTAAGTAGGCATTTAATAGCTATATGTTTACCTACCTTTCTTCCCTGTGAAACCCTCAACTCCTGAGGAGCAGGGCTCACTCATCCCTCTAGAGTCTAAAGAGAGATGAAGGGAGGTAACAGCATTAGATTTGAAGTTCCTAGTCCTCTGTAACTCACTAGTGATAATGGGTTCTTGTTGCTTCAGTATTTTTTTGCCCCCAGTAAAACACATAATAATTCTTGTCACCTAAGTTCCCTGAAGGAATATTATGAGAATCAATGAGATATCTGTAAAGCAAATTGAGCTTGAGGGAAGAAAGCTGTTTTATAAATTCTGAGGTAATAGAGCATTGGGAGGAGTGAGGTCTCATCTAGCAATATAATGTACCTGTTCAATCAAAAGAAAAATGCAAGCCTTAGATAAAAAGGTGGACCAGTCTTAAAGTTGTGAAGGATTTTTATTCTCTGTCTGGTTCTTTCTCTTCCATTGTCCTCATTCATGGCTACATGTATGTGAATCCTAAAGTATCTGTGAGGTGGAGGGTTTTAATTTATGAAGTGATTTGAAAGAAGACGGTATAATATCTCAGTGTTACTAATGGTACTGAGCCAAAAAAAAAAAAAAAAGAAAACAGAAAAAACAGCATAAAAATTTGATGAAGGCTGCCATTTGCTGACTTTTTCTCTTCTCCTCTGCTTAACTACCTGTCTGCCTTCTATCTGTTTTAGTTTCTCTGCTTTGCTCTATTTCTGCTTTCTTTTTTTCATGTATTTCACTCATTTTGCCAATATAAAAGCAGATAGAGAAGTTTGTCAGTTAGGTCAACATGTTTAGATTTTCCTGACATTTTATATTCTTTAAATTTTCTTCTGCATAAGAAAACTCAGATGTTGCACAATTTTAGTTTACATAATCTTAGAATCTTAGAATGTGACATTGAGAAAGCAGTAAATTAAGAATATGCTATTCTAAATTGTCTAATCTATTTAGAAGTCTCTTCTTATTCATTTAACATTAAAAAACTAAGAGTGAGAGAGTGATTTAATGATTTTATAGGCACCAAAAAATGAAAACCATTTTCAACTTATAGCCTAAAAGAACCCTTGCCCTGCTGCTTATTAGATTTGGCAAGTTACCTAAGTTCTATAAACAAAATGTTCTTATTGATACAATGCCAGTAAATAGAACCTATGCATAAGTTTATTCTAAGGATTATATAAGAGAATTATTATAATGTGATAAATAAAGTAGTGGCTGCTAACTGCTTGTACATTTATTATAATTACTTGTCTTACATATTTTCTGCTTATATACTCATTTAATATGAATTCAAGACTTAAGAGTAAACTGTGCTATGCAGTATGTGTGTATGTGAAATTTATGGGAGACAGAATATGAATTATTTACACCTGTATACATAGGATGAAACTGGTTAAGAAAGAAGCTGGTAAGATAGCCTAGGTAAAGACTTAACAACCTTATTCACTGAGCCCAAAATGAGACAAAGATATTACAAGAAAATAAAACTGGAAACAAATTTCCCTCATGAAAATAGATGCAAAAATTTTTAACTAGAATTTAGTATTTTGCATATAAGTATATTGTATTTTTCAAACAAAAGATTGTATATTATTGTGGAATTATGTTTGTCCCAGGATATAAAATTAATTTAACATTTGAGAATCAACCAGTGCATTTCCCAATATTAAAAAACAAAAGGCAAAAGCATTAAGAACATCTCCATAGTTGCAGAAAGAGTATTTTGCAAACTTAACACACACAATATAAAAATTGTCAGTCATTTAAATAAAGGGGATTTTATTCAACCCAAACAAAGAGTATCTACAAAAATAATCTGCTGACATTGTATTTAATAATGAAGCACTGAATGCTCTCTCCCTGAAGAGGGGAAAATGGCAAGGATATCTGCCATCAAGACTTCGTTAATATTGTTCCAGAAGTACTAGTTGGCACAATCATGTGAGGTGGGGGAAGGCATAGATTGGAAAAGAAAATAAACTGCAATTATTCACAGACATCATAATAAATTGTGTAGAAAATGCTAAGGCATTAACAAAAATGCTACCATAACTAATAAGTGAGTTTTACATGTTTTCAAGATACAGGTAAATGTACAAAAACATGTGTTTCTATATTATAACAATTAACACTCAGAAATTAAAATTTAAAATACCATTTACAATAGTATGAAAAAATAGGGATAAATTTGGCAAAAGTTATACTAGCCATGCATACTGAAATCTGCAAAACTGGGCTGAGAGAATTTAAACTCCTGAGTGAATGGAAAGCTATACTAGATGTATGGATTTGAAGAGGAATATTTTAATCAAATATCCCAAAATTGTTCTACAGATTTAACTCAATCCCAATTAAACATGAGATTTTTGGGAGAAGGGGTAAAAATTAACAAGGAGATTTAAAAATTCATATGATAATGTGCATACCAAGAGTATTCAAAACAATTTTGAAAAAAAAAAACAAAAAAAAAAACAAATGAGTAGGTGAAAAGATGGTAGTCGTACACTATCTGATTTGAGCAGTTATTATAAAGCTACAGTCATTAAGACAATGTAGTACTTATGTAGTTAACCTTACTGATGAATGGAAAACAACAAATTCTTTGAATATATATTTTCAATATACATTAAACATTTATTTAATATATATTAAACATTTAATATCTTAAACATAATTAATGTTATACTATATAAAATATATATTCATAATATTCATAAATATATGTAGGATATGCCTATCTATCTCTGATTGATTTTCAACAAAGTAAAAGATGCCAGAGAAATTCAATGTGGGAAAAGATGGTCTCTTCAACCTGTGGTGCTGGCAAGATTGGATATCTACATGCAAAAAATGCACCTTGACCCTTACTTCATACCATAGACAAAGATAATTTGAAATGGAATAAATGCCTAATGATAAAAGCAAAATCAGACATATTCTAAAAGAAAACAGAGAAATCATATAACTTAGAACAGGCAAAATGTCTTAGATAAAAAAAATAGATTGATGCAAAAGTAATTACAGTTTTTCCATTAAAAGCAATGACAAAAACTGCAATTACTTTTGCACTAACATAATAAAAGCATGGACTAAGAAAGAAAAAAAAATAGTATTGGATTTCATAAAAATTAGAAATGCATTTTTTTCCCAAAACATATCACTTAATAAATGAAAAGACAAGTCAGAGACTTGGAGACAATATTGACAAAATACATAACCAACAAAGGACTTGTATTTAGGATATATGAATAACTTTTACATCTAAATTAATAATAAGATAATCCAATTTAAAAGATAAAATATTCTAACAGACTCTTTACCAAAAAGATACAAAGGCAGCATGTAAACACATTAAAAATGCTGAACATTGTTAGTCATTATGGAAATACAAGTAAAGTTCCAGTAGTATACCACTACACATGCTCTAAAATGACTGCAATAAAAATCCATTACATGGTCACTAAAATAGATAAAATTAGACTAAGCAAACCAAGTATTGGCAAGAATCTGGAGCAAACATAACTCTCATATCCTGCAGGTAGACATATTACATGTTAAAAAAAAAACTCTTTGGGAAACAGTCCAGTAGTTTCTAAAAATTTTAACATTCATACAACCTAGCTTATTACTCTTCTAGATCATGTATCCAGGAAAAATGAAGGTGTATATCCAACTAAGATTTGTACACACACTATAATAGCAATTTTATTCTCAATATCCCAGAGTTAGAAAGAACCCAAATGTCCATAAACAAATTAATTTTAAAAATTATAGCATAACCATACAATTAAATATGATTTATCAATAAATGGGAATAAACTACTGATAAATTCAACAACATGGATATATCTCAAAATCATTACGCTGCATGAAAGAGACTTGATCAAAACAGGAGTGTATACTCATTTATTTCATTTATATAAAATTCTAGAAAATGTAATCCAATATATAGGAACAGAAAGCAGGTTTGAATTTGCCTGTGAATTGGACTAGAGGGGAAGTTGCTTTACAAAGTGTCAGAAAAAATATTTTGGTGGTAATAAAATGTTCATTATCTCGAATGTGGTGATGATTTCATGTGTTTATATATAGGTCAAAACTCTGTTGGTATACTTTAAATATGTCCATTTGCTTGTGTATTACCTATACCTCAATGAATCTCTATGATAAAAATTAAAATACATACAAAATGTACTTTAAAAATTTTATAAATCATTATATATAAAACAATTTAAAAAAATAAAAACCTTTTATTAAAAATAAAACAATAAATGGAGAGGATTACCAAATGTATTAATACAAAAACTCAGCATTTGAAAGATGTTAATTTCCTCCTAATTAGTCTGAAATTCTAATGCTATCCAACTCAAAATCCCAACAGTTTTTCTGATGGAATTCTACAAATATGTAGAAAGGTGTAGACCAAGAATATTTTGAAGACAATTTTGAAAACAAGCCAAGCATAAGAAATATTAAAACTTAAGATAAATTAAAAAGTATAATATTTTCCCACAGGAACCAAGAGGAAAAAAAAACTCTTAGAAGAAAGTAAATAGATAAAATAGGCTGACATATTTTTCCAAACCTGATATATGGCAGTAAAGCACAAATTACTAAACTTATAGATTTCCTCAATAAATAATAATAGAAAAATTGATTATATACTTGAAAATAAATTTTCATATTTGGACTACACTTTGGTGTCTTTCAGGTGTAATATTTCTGATATCTGTTAACCTTCTGAGCCTACTGTCAGCATGTGCACCACCCTAAGAATGAGTGCCTTCTTAAATTTTGCACCCTCAGTGCCTCACTTTACCCTGGTCACTACCTTGACCACCCTTCACTTTGAGCTGGCATCAAAATGGCTGCACCTCCATGTGATGATACACTGTTAGTTTACCAGCTCTCAGAAGGACAAACCTGGTTTCCCATCAGCTGGTGGTTCAAGGAACCTGAAACCTAATAATGAAGTGACGTGGCTCTGAATTAGTAGCACTTCCAACTGAAGGGCATAAAGCAGCAAAAGTGTGCTCTAGAATATGGTAAAATAATCCTTACATTATTTCTTTTTTTAAAATATGTTATTGCATTTTAGGTTTTGGGGTACATGTGAAGAACATGCAAGATTGTCGCATAGGTACATACATGGCAATGTGGTTTGCTGACTTCCTCCCCATCACCTATATCTGGCATTTCTCCTATGTTATCCCTCTCCAACTCCCCACTGTCCGTCTCCTTGTTCCCCCCAACAGACCCCAGTGTGTGATGCTCCCCACCCTGTGTCCATGTGTTCTCATAGTTCAACACCTGCCTATGAGTGAGAATACGCAGTGTTTGGTTTTCTGTTCTTGTGTCAGTTTGCTGAGAATGATGGTTTCCAGATTCAACCATGTCCCTATAAAGGACATGAACTCATCATTTTTTATGGCTGCATAGTATTCCTTGGCGTATATGTGCCACATTTTCCTTGTCCATCTAGCATCCATGGGCATTTGGGTTAGTTCCAAGTCTTTGCTATTGTAAACAGTGCTGCAATGAACATTCATGTGCATGTGTCCTTAAAATAGAATGATTTATAGTTCTTTGGGTATATACCCAGTAATGGGATTGCTGGGTCAAATGGAATTTCTATTTCTAGGTCCCTGAGGAATCCCCACACTGTCTTCCACAATGGTTGAACTAATTTACACTCCCACCAACACTGAAAAATGTTCCTGTTTCT